>BKCP01005272.1:541033-551320 GCA_008636005.1 Striga asiatica | reverse complement strand
GGCACTGGGCGTGCGGCTGGCACGACCCAGGTGCGGCTGGCGCGAGGAAAGACACGGCCAGACATGACTCGGGCATCTCGGGTGCGACTATGGCTTGTCAGGGCGCTGCCGGGCGACCCTGGGCACGCGGGCGTGCTGTTGGGCACGTCCCGAGGCCTGTTAAGTTACTCGGGGTCAATAAGGCACAGTACTACACACTCGGGTGTGCTGTTGGCACGACCCGAGGTCAGCAGCGCGTGGCACGAGTGACTGTCCTGGGGTCGCGCATACCCGGCACTGGGACAGCACTGCCGGCATGGCCGCTATGTGCGGCAGCATGCCGTGACCGGCCCTTGCCGGCCGTTCGGCCACTTTCCTTGATAAAAATGACATAACATGACATGATTAACACATTTATACATACATGGGTCTGAGGGTCAAGATAAAACATAAAATTTGATTTTATTTAGCATGACGGGCCACGGCGTGCGCGATAGGCGCGTCCGACGGCCCTTGGCGTGTACCCTCGACCAAACATGATTTTTTCTCGGGCAAGATGAATAGATTGACCATCATTTATCATTTAAAGGCTGTTGGAACACAAATGTCACTGACAAAGTTGATCACAATGAAAGATACCCTAGTAGGGTAAGACATGGCCCGTGGGCGCGTGCTACGTGCACGGTCCACTTTCCTTGGCCATTTCATCAACAAATCGACAATTTATCTCGGGCTATCTTTTAAAACTGAACATATCACATTAAATAAAGACTAATGATGCATGGTTTGCTCGAGAGAAGTTGGCTATATAAGGAGATGTTATAATATGGCCTAAAATGCACACCCGAGAGCATTTTCGAAGAATACATGAACTTAGACCCATAACTTGAACTTGGTATGATACAAGTAACATCATAACAGGGTTAGAATCATATTACCCTTTGATTGCCCGAAGAAATTTAATAGAATGTTGATGATGGTTTGGTCCTTTTCTTCTTCCTTGCGCGCGTACGTAGGTTGTGATTAAAATATCTTAATCTCGATTATAGTTTGCTTAGGACATAGCTTAAGTTATATGATGGAAATATGTCCAAGAGTTGGGATTTATAAGCGTGAAAATGGATCAAAACGTGAAGTAATATGCGTGACCAATGAGCTCGTGGCAAATGGCACGTCCTAAGGGTACGAGGTGGATTTTTGCTTGCTTAGTCACCACATACTTGGCACAAAAGGGCCACTTGGCTAAGGTGATGGATATTCACGTGATTTGCTCCAATCTTTTGTCCACTTGAGCTAATTAAATATTTAAGCACGCTTAGGACTCGATTATGCGTGATTAACCTAGATTAAGGCGATTAGAAGAAAATTAAGCACCCTAGCCGTGCCATTAGCAATGTTTAAGGACATATGATAGTAGAATGATTACTTAGGCTTAAAATGAACATAATTGAGGTACTTAAGGAACCATTAAGTACGATTATGCGTATGATTACGTACGATTAGCGCAAGATTAGCACATTTATCGCTCGATTAAATATGATTTAATTTGATAATATTTTTATCGGGCGATTGAACATAAATTGACTTATACTTTGGACTCCGAGAATAATATGAACATTACGAGGCTAAGTACGTAATTTACATTAGGTAAAAATGGGCTATTACAATCTGCCCTCCTTAAAATATTTCCGTCCTCGAAAATATCAAACTGAACACCTATACATGATACATGAGAAATATATACATCAAAACTGAAAATCAGAAAAACGGGCGCGAATATCAGCTTCTCGCTCCCAAGTGGCACCGTGGCGATCCCACTGAATACGAACGAGGGGAATCTCGCGATTCCGGAGTCGACGAACCACTCGGTCCAAAACGGCTACCGGTTTCTCCTCGTAAGATAAGTCTGGCTGAATCTGGATGTCAGTATGCTGAAGAATATGATCTGGATCGCACACGTATTTACGTAACATGGACACATGAAAAACATTATGAACATTGGATAATTCGGGAGGCAAGGCTAAACGGTAAGCGACTTCGCCAACTCGTTCGAGAACTTCGAACGGGCCAATATAACGAGGATGCAACTTTCCTCTATTTCCGAATCGAATGATCCCTCGGAATGGACGAACTTTAAGGAAGGCTCGCTCTCCAACTTCAAATTGAATATCGCGTCTGTGCTGATCGGCTGACGATTTCTGCCGACTCTGAGCTGCCTGGAGTCTTTGTCTGATCAACTCTACATCTGCCGCCGTTTCCGCGATCCTGTTCGGACCAAGTATTCGGCGTTCACCGACGTCGTCCCAATAAAGAGGGGAACGACATTTACGACCGTATAGTGCTTCGTAAGGAGCCATTTGAATGGAGGAATGATAACTGTTATTATAAGCAAATTCACATAATGGTAATAACGACTCCCACTTAGCACCCCTGTCAACAACCAAAGATCGCAACATATCTTCCAGTGTTTGAATAGTCCGCTCGGATTGTCCGTCATTCTCTGGATGATAAGCCGAACTGAATTCTAATCTGGTGCCCATCGTCTTGTGCAAACCTTCCCAAAATCTACTAGTGAATCTGGGATCCCTGTCTGACACAATAGTAACAGGCACTCCGTGGAGTCGAACAACTCCTTCGGTATAAATCTCGGCTAGTTTGTCCAAACACATAGTCATCGATACTGGCATGAAATGAGCAACCTTAGTCAATCTATCCACCACGACCCAGATAGCACCGTGATGTTTAGATGACTTCGGTAGCCCTGTAACGAAATCCATCGTGACTTCCTCCCACTTCCACTTCGGAATCTCGAGTGGTTGCAGAAGGCCCAAGGGACTCTTGTGTTCTGCTTTGACTCGTTGACAGGTTAACCATTTCCTTACAAAGTCGGCAACGTCCTTCTTCATTCCACGCCACCAGAACGATCTTTTCAGGTCATGATACATCTTCGTACTTCCCGGATGAGCTAAATAGGGTGCGGTATGAGCTTCTGACAAAATTTCCTTCCGCAACGCTTCGATTTTCGGCACTACGATTCTACCTCGAAATTCTAAGGCTCCATCTGAGCCCAATTGGAATCCTTCGACACCTCCGGCATGGACTTTAGCATTAATAACACGGATAAATTCATCAGACATCTGTTCCCGCCGGATTCTCTCCCTTAACGTTGGTTGAACCTGCATAGCACTAACACTCCCAATATTCGCCGTAGGAAGTGCATCAACAATCTGAATTTGCATCCGAGTGAATTCTTGGATAAGATGGTTCTGCTGAGTAACGACGTAAGTTAAATCACCCTTCACCTTGCGGCTTAGGGCATCAGCTACAACATTCGCTTTCTCCGGATGATATTGAATGGTACAATCATAATCTTTCACAAGTTCTAACCAATGTCGCTGACGCATGTTGAGCTCTTTTTGAGTAAAAATATATTGCAAGCTCTTATGATCAGTGAAAATTTTGCATTTGCCGCCATACAGATAATGTCGCCAAATCTTGAGGGCATGTACCACTGCTGCAAGTTCCAAGTCGTGTGTAGGATAATTCTGTTCATGCGGCTTTAATTGACGAGAGGCATAAGCAACGACCTGGCCATCCTGCATTAGAACACATCCCAAACCCTGTCTCGAGGCATCACTGTAAATGGTGAAACTCCGAGTAGGATCTGGTATAATTAATACGGGTGCAGTGGTCAATTTTCTCTTGAGCTCCTCAAAACTGGACTCACAGCGATCAGTCCACTTGAATGTGATGGACTTCCTTGTCAATTGAGATAATGGGAGGGCAATTCTGGAAAATCCCTCAATAAACCTGCGATAGTAACCCGCCAAACCGAGAAAACTACAAACCTCGGATGGATTCTTGGGTCTGGACCAATTTTGAATAGCAGATATCTTGGATGGATCAACCTCAATACCTGCCTGCGTGATAACATGACCAAGGAAAGTAACTCGCTCGAGCCAGAATTCGCATTTGGAGAATTTTGCATATAACTTTTCTCGCCTAAGGGTTTCAAGAACAACACTCAAGTGCTCCTCGTGTTCCTTCTGGCTCTTCGAGTAGATCAAAATATCATCAATAAAAACAATAACAAACTGATCAAGATAAGGGTGAAATATACGGTTCATCAAGTCCATGAGTGACCGTAACGCGTACGAAATGCAGTTTTAGGAATATCTGACTCTTTGATTCTCAGCTGGTGGTAGCCTGAACGGAGATCAATCTTAGAAAATACACAGGCTCCCCTCAGCTGATCAAATAAATCATCGATTCTGGGAAGCAGATATTTATTCTTGATAGTTAACCGGTTAAGATCCCGGTAATCAATACACATGCGCATAGATCCGTCCTTCTTCTTGACAAAGAGAACGAGTGCTCCCCAAGGTGAAACACTCGGCCGAATGAAACCGAGTTTAAGTAATTCCTGAATTTGAGTCTTTAACTCCTGTAACTCCTTCGGCGCCATGCGGTATGGTGCTTTGGACACAGGACCGGCCCCTGGAATAAGATCAATAGAGAACTCTACCTGCCGGTTAGGTGGTCCTCCTGGAAGTTGGTCTGGAAACACGTCCACGAACTCACGAACAATAGGAACATCGTGAGGTGTCCGTGCTTTCGGTTCATCGCTGACAAGACTTACAAGATAACCCTGGCAATCATTACGCCGCAACATCTTTCTGGCTTTCGCCATAGAAATAACATGTGGTAAAGCAAGAGTCTTGGAGCCATAAAAGGTAATAGAATCATCTCCCGGAAGATAGAGAGTAATCTCCCGGTCGTGACATCGAATATCTGCATGAAAATATGTTAACCAATCCATGCCGAGAATGAGGTCGAAATCCCTCATCTCGAGAACATAAGCTTCGGTAGGCAAGACACGTCCACCGACAGAAAGACTGAGATCGGTTACTTTAGCATTAGTTACCATCTTTCTTCCCGAGGCTAGACTCACCTCGAGAGGATCGACAGTAGAAATAGTATGAACCCCAATGGTGTCAAGACATCGTCGTGAAATGAAAGAATATGTTGCACCGGTATCGAATAAAGTGAAAACAGGAACATCATTAAGTATAATCATCCCAGACATGGTACCTGGGTGTTGAGCTGCTTCCGCTTGATCGACTGCATAAACACGTGCTGGCTGTCTCCCGCGTTGCTGTTGCTGAGGCTGTCTCGGTGGCTGCTGTCTGGGCTGCTGAGGTTGTTGAGGTTGTTGTTGTTGTTGCAATCGTGGACAATTCGGTCGGATATGACCAGGCTGTCGGCAATAGTAGCAAGTGTTCTGGCCCATCAAGCAGTCTCCGCGGTGAATCTTTCCACATGTGGGGCAAGGTGGTATAGGTTGCTGCCGTCGCTGACGGTTCCTGTGGTCATCTGGGCCTCCCCTGTTCTTCCTCTTGTTCTTGAATCGTTGTGGTGGAGCGGCTGCAGGTTGAACATTTGGTATTGAGGATTGAGTAGAGAAAATCGGCTGAAGACGATCACGATTGGCTTCCCTTCGTATGCTGGCATCAACTTCTCCTGCAATGGTAACAGTACGGGCATAGGATTGGACTCCATGGCCCACGATGTTGTGACGGACTATTGGAATAAGCCCGTCGATGAAACGTCTCATCCTTGTTGCTTCTGTGGTCATCAAGTCAGGTACAAAAGCTCCAAGTCGAGTGAACTCTCTCTCGTACTCGTCCACTGTCTGAGTATCTTGTTTAAGCGCCAAAAATTGACGCTCCATTTCAGCTTTGTAGTAAGGAGGATAATATTTATCGCGAATTAACTCCTTGAACATGTCCCACGTGCAGTTTTCTTTTTCTCCAGGACGCATACCCCAGTAGGCGTGCCACCAAAGTTGTGCATCACCGGTTAATTGGATTTGTGCGCATAACACGCGATAACGTTCGGGACAGTCCATGACCTCGAAAATCATTTCAAGGCCCTGAACCCATTCGTCGACAATACGGGGATCTCCCTGACCGAAAAACTTCTCTGGATGATAGTCGCGAAACTGCGCGACTACCTCAGATTGTGAAGATTCACGATGAGCCGAACTTCTATGAGATGACATCTGGATATTGAAAGAGTTTGACATGATTAAGTATAAGAATAAGATACATTGACTGATTAATGGGACATACAAATTTCTTGACGAGTTATCAATTCTATCATGAATACTTTAGGCTATAAGCCTTAAGCATGATTCGAGCATCTTAACTAGTCCATAACAGTGATTTCCATAACATAACTGAGCATAGGCATAGTAAATTGTTTATAATTTAAAACATGTATCAGCACTCGGAGTGTAAACTTGACGTGATCGAATATTTGAAAAATTGTTGGACTCTTAAAATTATTCAGAGACGCAAAAACGTGCTCTGATACCAACTGTAACGCCTCGACTTAACTTAATTATCAGAGTACGTTTTAAAATATCTTTTTAAATATAATTTGAGAAGATGATTTGGAGCGTTACTAAAACATTTATTTTATCTTTTAGAAATCCGTTACGACCGTTTAAAAAAATTTACAACAAAAACGGATTTACATAATATACAATCCGACTATGAAATCGGATCAAAAATCAAAGTTTGTCAAACAGTAAGTTCAGCGGAATATAGCGTGTCAAAATATACAGCAAAATATTTAACTTCGATCCACCCGTCAACTTCACAGCTCCGGACCGACTTCATGACCTGAAAAATTTTATAAAAATGGGGAGTGAGTACCACTGTACTCCGTAGGAACTCATACTAAAGTAAACAGCAGTAATAATAGTAACATCATGATCAAAAGCATATAACATAACCGTGAATTTCCTGGTCAACAGTATAAACCGGACCGGGATCCGTGAATCTACCGGCTGTCATGATGATAATGTTAATGATAATGATGATGACAATAATAAGCCGGAATCCATGTGCACATACTAGTGGTAGATGATGCCACTAGAACTTAGAACGGAATTATGGCAACCTGAACCGGCCAACATCCATTCCAAGCGGAAAACATGATTGACATACCTTGAACATGATATCGTAATTATAATCAATGTAATACCCAGTCTGAGTCCCCACCTGTACTGAAGATATGAAACTGGAAGTGCTGATAGTCGTGAACTGATCAAACTGTAACATAATATAAACAATTACTAAGTACTATGCTCAGATTAATAAATTTAACTGTTAAGATGCTCGACTCGACTTAATATGATATCCGGATATAACGGAACGCACTAAAGGTTCACAAAAATATTTTTAAGTTCGGAAATTACACTAATTTGCTTAACTGATCTGGTTCGGCTCGGAAAATAATTTAAATTTCAGAATAAAACTCGGACTGAAAATTACGAACTAAAACGGACTCGAACCGCCGGCTAAACCGGCCGGTTCGCTAATTGGATGAACCGGGTCGGGTTGAACCGAACCGGGTTGGACCACCGGTTCACACTGGACCGGGTGGTCACGGGCTGGCTGGGCTCGGTCCCGTGCCGGGCCTGCTGGAGCCATGGCACGGCACTGGACACGGGCTAGGCATGACTGGCCTCGGCACTAGGCGCTGCTGGGCGCGGGCAGTGCGGCTGGCACTGGCCCTGGCACTGGCCGGGCGCGAGGGACGCGGGATAGGCGCGTACCCGGGCTAACTGGGCACTGGGCGTGCGGCTGGCACGACCCAGGTGCGACTGGCGCGAGAAATGACACGGCCAGACATGACTCGTGCGTCTCAGGTGCGACTATGGCTTGTCAGGGCGCTGCCGGGCGACCCTGGGCACGCGGGCGTGCTGTTGGGCACGTCCCGAGGCCTGTTAAGTTACTCGGGGTCAATAAGGCACAGTACTATACACTCGGGTGTGCTGTTGGCACGACCCGAGGTCAGCAGCGAGTGGCACGAGTGACTGTCCCGGGGTCGCGCATACCCGGCACTGGGACAGCACTGCCGGCATGGCCGCTATGTGCGGCAGCATGCCGTGACCGGCCCTTGCCGGCCGTTCGGCCACTTTCCTTGATCAAAATGACATAACATGACATGATTAACACATTTATACATACATGGGTCTCAGGGTCAAGATAAAACATGAAATTTGATTTTATTTAGCATGACGGGCCACGGCGTGCGCGATAGGCGCGTGATGCGGATGTGGTCATTGACCCCGACGAACCCGAGGACGAGAACCACGATGGCCTCGAGAGATGGCGAGAGGTTAGGCGAGAAAGGGCTCGGGCATGGGCTAGGAGGGTGTGCGCACGCACTAAGGCGCGTGTACCAACGGGACGCGGCAACCGAGCCGCGAGACGTGCGAGCCTAGGCCGGGTGAAGAAGAGGTGCACGACGAGTAGTGCACACGAGCACGAGGCATGGGCCGACGACGAGAGTGAGAAGATTGTGCCCGGGAAGGTAGGTGATTGGTGCAAGGCGTGCGCAAGAGAGCGACGCGCACGACGAATGCGGGTGAAGGCCAATGGTGCACGAGGGGAGGATGTAGGGTGGACAGCGTGCACTTGGGACGGCTGCGATGGCACGGACGCACGAGTGGATTGGGTCGAGGCGATGGGCCCGATAGGCGGGTGCGAGTGGGCGGAAGCCACGCGCGAGGCGTTGGTCGAGTGGGTCGACGAAGGCGATGAAGTGGTCGTGGGCGACACACGCACACGTGGCTGGGACGCGACCAACGCGATGGACGAGCGAGGAGGTGAGGCCATGCGAGCGGGAGTGCGAAGCACTCGCGCGGTTGGTGACGACGCGCGAACGGGGGCACGCGGTCGGGCAGCGCTGGCCAGGGGCGACGCGTAAAGATGGCGCGCGCGCGTTACCGCGCGCGACAAGGACTAGGAATGGCGAGGCGGTGCGCGATCTCGAGCGGCTAGGGTTTGGCGCGCGCGACTTGGGGAACAAGCAAGGATATGGGCGTGACTCTCATAGCTTAGTTAGGAGTCTTAGTTTGGTTAGGAATCCAAATAAAAGGCATGTGCCTATTAGTTTCCTATTTGTCTTTTAATTGTTTGGTAAGTCCATATTCCCTAGATGTTTAGTTGCATTAGGATTTATTTACTTGCATAGATTAGGAGTTCTATTTAGACTAGGATTAGATCTATTTGGTATCTATAAATACCCACATATGTCATTCGAAATTGATGGTTGATAAGTAAATAGAAAAGAGTCAAACATTGTGTTCAAAGTTCTCGTGTGTTTTCTCCTGTGAGTTTACATAGAGTTCGTGAATGGAATAGGACCAACATCCGAGTTTCTTCACAGTGATAGAAATAGGACCAACATCCAAGTTTCGTCACACCTATCGCGAAGTACGAAGGCGTCGGCGCGCGTATTAGCAACTTATTGCGAAGGGACCAAGGCGTCGGCGCGGGTTTCGAGCAAGTCGAGTTAGACGTAACACACGATCCTTCATCAGCGCGTCCGACGGCCCTTGGCGTGTACCCTCGACCAAACATGATATTTTCTTGGGCAAGATGAATAGATTGACCATCATTTATCATTTAAAGGCTTTTGGAACACAAATGTCCCTAACAAAGTTGATCACAATGAAAGATACCCTAGTAGGGTAAGACATGGCCGGTGGGCGCGTGCTACGTGCACGGTCCACTTTCCTTGGCCATTTCATCAACAAATCGACAATTTATCTCGGGCTATCTTTTAAAACTGAACATATCACATTAAATAAAGACTAATGATGCATGGTTTGCTCGAGAGAAGTTGGCTATATAAGGAGATGTTATAATATGGCCTAAAATGCACACCCGAGAGCATTTTCGAAGAATACATGAACTTAGACCCATAATTTGAACTTGGTATGATACAAGTAACATCATAACAGGGTTAGAATCATATTACCCTTTGATTGCCCGAAGAAATTTGATAGAATGTTGATGATGGTTTGGTCCTTTTCTTCTTCCTTGCGCGCGTACGTAGGTTGTGATTAAAATATCTTAATCTCGATTATAGTTTGCTTAGGACATAGCTTAAGTTATATGATGGAAATATGTCCAAGAGTTGGGATTTATAAGCGTGAAAATGGATCAAAACGTGAAGTAATATGCGTGACCAATGAGCTCGTGGCAAATGGCACGTCCTAAGGGCACGAGGTGGATTTTTGCTTGCTTAGTCACCACATACTTGGCACAAAAGGGCCACTTGGCTAAGGTGATGGATATTCACGTGATTTGCTCCAATCTTTTGTCCACTTGAGCTAATTAAATACTTAAGCACGCTTAGGACTCGATTATGCGTGATTAACCTAGATTAAGGCGATTAGAAGAAAATTAAGCACCCTAGCCGTGCCATTAGCAATGTTTAAGGACATAT
>BKCP01005272.1:511179-537218 GCA_008636005.1 Striga asiatica | reverse complement strand
TTATGCGCACAAATCCAATTAACCGGTGATGCACGACTTTGGTGGCACGCCTACTGGGGTATGCGTCCTGGAGAAAAAGAAAACTGCACGTGGGACATGTTCAAGGAGTTAATTCGCGATAAATATTATCCTCCTTACTACAAAGCTGAAATGGAGCGTCAATTTTTGGCGCTTAAACAAGATACTCGGACAGTGGACGAGTACGAGAGAGAGTTCACTCGACTTGGAGCTTTTGTACCTAACTTGATGACCACAGAAGCAACAAGAACGAGACGTTTCATCGACGGGCTTATTCCTGTAGTCCGTCACAACATCGTGGGCCATGGAGTCCAGTCCTATGCCCGTACTGTTACCATTGCAGGAGAAGTTGATGCTAGCATACGAAGGGAAGCCAACCGTGATCGTCTTCAGCCGATTTCTTCCACCTTATCATCACCAATACCACAAGTTCAACCCGCAGCCGCCCCACCACAACGATACAAGAACAAGAGGAAGAACAGGGGAGGCCCAGATGACCGCAGGAACCGTCAGCGACAGCAGCAACCTATACCATCTTGCCCCACATGTGGAAAGATTCACCGCGGAGATTGCTTGATGGGCCAGAACACTTGCTACTATTGCCGACAGCCTGGTCACATCCGACCGAATTGTCCACGATTGGAACAGCAACAACAACCTCAACAACAACCTCAACAAACTCAGCAGCCCAGACAGCAGCCACCGAGACAGCCTCAACAACAACAACGCGGGAGACAGCCAGCTCGTGTTTATGCAGTCAATCAAGCGGAAGTAGCTCAACACCCAGGTACCATGTCTGGGATGATTATACTTAATGATGTTCCTGTTTTCGCTTTATTCGATACCGGTGCAACACACTCTTTCATTTCACGACGATGTCTTGATGCCATTGGGGTTCATACTATTTCTGCTGTCGATCCTCTCGAGGTGAGTCTAGCCTCGGGAAGAAAGATGGTAACTGATGCTAAAGCAACCGATCTCAGCCTTTCTGTCGGTGGGCGTGTCTTGCCTACCGAAGCTTATGTTCTCGAGATGAGGGATTTCGACCTTATTCTCGACATGGATTGGTTAACATATTTTCATGCAGATATTCGATGTCACGACCGGGAGATTACTCTCTATCTTCCGGGAGATGATTCTATTACCTTTTATGGCTCCAAGACTCGTACCTTACCACATGTTATCTCTATGGCGAAAGCCAGAAAGATGTTGCGGCGCAATGATTGCCAGGGTTATCATGTAAGTCTTATCAGCGATGAATCGAAAGCACGAACACCTCATGACGTTCCTATTGTTCGTGAGTTCGTGGACGTGTTTCCAGACCAACTTCCAGGAGGACCACCTAACCGGCAGGTAGAGTTCTCTATTGATCTTATTCCAGGGGCCGGTCCTGTGTCCAAAGCACCATACCGCATGGCGCCAAAGGAGCTACAGGAATTAAAGACTCAAATTCAGGAATTACTTAAACTCGGTTTCATTCGGCCGAGTGTTTCACCTTGGGGAGCACCCGTTCTCTTTGTCAAGAAGAAGGACGGATCTATGCGCATGTGTATTGATTACCGGGATCTTAACCGGTTAACTATCAAGAATAAATATCCGCTTCCCAGAATCGATGATTTATTTGATCAGCTGAGGGGAGCTTGTGTATTTTCTAAGATTGATCTCCGTTCAGGCTACCACCAGCTGAGAATCAAAGAGTCAGATATTCCAAAAACTGCATTTCGTACGCGTTACGGTCATTACGAGTTCGTAGTATTGCCGTTTGGGCTTAGTAATGCCCCGGCAGTATTCATGGACTTGATGAACCGTATATTCCACCCTTATCTTGATCAGTTTGTTATTGTTTTTATTGATGATATTTTGATCTACTCGAAGAGCCAGAAGGAACACGAGGAGCACTTGAGGGTTGTTCTTGAAACCCTTAGGCGAGAAAAGTTATATGCAAAATTCTCCAAATGCGAATTCTGGCTCGAGCGAGTTACTTTCCTTGGTCATGTTATCACGCAGGCAGGTATTGAGGTTGATCCATCCAAGATATCTGCTATTCAAAATTGGTCCAGACCCAAGAATCCATCCGAGGTCCGTAGTTTTCTCGGTTTGGCGGGTTACTATCGCAGGTTTATTGAGGGATTTTCCAGAATTGCCCTCCCATTATCTCAACTGACGAGGAAATCTGTCACGTTCAAGTGGACCGATCGTTGTGAGTCAAGTTTTCAGGAGCTCAAGAGGAGATTGACCACTGCACCTGTTTTAATTATACCGGATCCTACTCGGAGTTTCACCATTTACAGTGATGCCTCGAAACAGGGTTTGGGATGTGTTCTAATGCAGGATGGCCAGGTCGTTGCTTATGCCTCTCGTCAATTAAAGCCGCATGAACAGAATTATCCTACACACGACTTGGAACTTGCAGCAGTGGTACATGCCCTCAAGATTTGGCGACATTATCTGTATGGCGGCAAATGCGAAATTTTCACTGATCATAAGAGCTTGCAATATATTTTCACTCAGAAAGAGCTCAATATGCGACAGCGACGTTGGTTAGAGCTTGTGAAAGACTATGATTGTACCATTCAATATCATCCGGGGAAGGCGAATGTCGTTGCTGATGCCCTAAGCCGCAAGGTGAAGGGTGATTTGACTTACGTTGTTACTCAGCAGAACCATCTTATCCAAGAATTCGCCCAGATGCAAATTCAGATTGTTGATGCACTTCCTACGGCGATTATAGGGAGTGTTAGTGCTATGCAGGTTCAACCAACGTTAAGGGAAAGAATCCGGCGGGAGCAGATGTCTGATGAATTTATTCGTGTTATTACTGCTAAAGTCCGTGCCAGAGGTGTCGAAGGATTCCAATTGGGCTCAGATGGAGCCTTAGAATTTCGAGGTAGAATCGTGGTGCCGAAAGTCGAAGTGTTGCGGAAAGAAATTTTATCTGAAGCTCATACCGCACCTTATTTAGCTCATCCAGGGAGTACGAAGATGTATCATGACCTAAAGAGATCGTTCTAGTGGCGTGGAATGAAGAAGGACGTTGCCGACTTTGTAAGGAAATGTTTAACCTGTCAACAAGTCAAAGCAGAACACAAGAGTCCCTTGGGCCTTCTGCAACCACTCGAGATTCCGAAGTGGAAGTGGGAGGAAGTCACGATGGATTTTGTCACAGGGTTACCGAAGTCATCTAAACATCACGATGCTATCTGAGTCGTGGTGGATAGATTGACTAAGGTTGCTCATTTTATGCCAGTATCGATGAATATGTCTTTGGATAAGTTAGCCGAGATTTATACCGAGGGAGTTGTCCGACTTCACGGAGTGCCTGTTACTATTGTGTCAGACAGGGATCCCAGATTCACTAGTAGATTTTGGGAAGGTTTGCACAAGGCGATGGGCACGAAATTAGAGTTTAGTTCCGCTTATCATCCAGAGACTGACGGACAATCCGAGCGGACTATTCAAACACTGGAAGATATGTTGCGATCTTTGGTTGTTGACAGAGGTGCTAAATGGGAGTCGTTATTACCATTATGCGAATTTGCTTATAATAACAGTTATCATTCCTCCATTCAAATGGCTCCTTACGAAGCACTATACGGTCGTAAATGTCGTTCCCCTCTTTATTGGGACGACGTCGGTGAACGCCGAATACTTGGTCCGAACAGGATCGCGGAAACGGCGGCAGATGTGGAGTTAATCAGACAAAGACTCCAGGCAGCTCAGAGTCGGCAGAAATCATCAGCCGATCAACACAGACGTGATATTCAGTTTGAAGTTGGGGAGCGAGCTTTTCTTAAAGTTCGTCCATTCCGAGGGATCATTCGATTCGAAAAGAGAGGAAAGTTGCATCCTCGTTATATTGGCCCGTTCGAAGTTCTCGAACGAGTGGGCGAAGTCGCTTACCGTTTAGCCTTGCCTCCCGAATTATCCAATGTTCATAATGTTTTTCATGTGTCCATGTTACGTAAATACGTGTGCGATCCAGATCATATTCTTCAGCATACTGATATCCAGATTCAGCCACACTTATCTTACGAGGAGAAACCGGTAGCCGTTTTGGACCGAGAGGTTCGTGGACTCCGGAATCGCGAGATTCCCCTCGTTCGTATTCAATGGGATCGCCACGGTGCCACTTGGGAGCGAGAAGCTGATATTCGCGCCCGTTTTCCTGATTTTCAGCTTTGATGTATATATTTTCTCATGTATCATGTATAGGTGTTCAATTTGATATTTCCGAGGACGGAAATATTTTAAGGAGGGCAGATTGTAATAGCCCATTTTTACCTAATGTAAATTACGTTCTTAGCTTTGTAATGTTCATATTATTCTCGGAATCCAAAGTATAAGTCAATTTATGTTCAATAGCCCGATAAAATATTATTGAATCAAATCATATTTAATCCGGCGGTAAATATGCTAATCTCGCGCTAATCGTGCGTAATCGTGAGCATAATTGTACTTAATGATTCCTTAAGTACATTAATTATGTTCATTTAAACTTAAGTGATTCAATTAATCATCATATAACCTTAATCATTGGTCATTGCACGGCTAGAGTGCTTAATTTTCTTCTAATCGCCTTAATCTCGAGTAATCGCGCTAAACAAGCCCTAAGCGTGCTTAAAGGTTTAATGAACGCAAGTGGATGGAAAACTTGGGACAAATCACGTGAGAATTATCCTTTCTATCCTACAAGTGGCCTTTTGTGCCAAGTGGTGGTGACTAAGCATGCAAAAGTACACCTCGTGGCCCCGGGATGCGGCAAATGGCGCGATGTCATTGGCCGTGAGCTTTTGTCCCAATTTTCATTCCTTTCACCGCCTATAAATCAAGAGTTTGGACATATATTTAACTTATAACCGCAGCTATTTCCTAAACATACCTTAAGCAAACTATAAGCAAGATTAAGATTTATTAATCCAACTTCACGTACGCGCGCGAGAAAGAGAAAAGGATCGAACCAACACCAAAATCTTGTCAAGTTCCTTCGGGCAATCAAAGGGTAATATGTTACTAAACCTGTTATGATGTTATTTGTATCATGCCAAGTTCAAATTATGGGTCTAAGTTCATGTAATCTTCGAAAACGCTCTCGGGTGTGCATTTTAGGGCCATATCAAATCATCTCTTTATATAGCCAACTTCTCTCGAGCAAACCATGCATCATTAGTCTTTATTTAATGTGATATGTTCAGTTTTAAAAGATGGCACGAGATAAGTATTCATTTTGTTGATGATTTGGCTAAGGGAAGTGGACCGTGCACGTAGCACGCGCCCACGGGCCGTGTCTTGCCCTACTAGGGTATCCTTCATTGTGATCGACTTTGCTAGGGACATTTATGTTCCAACAGCCTTTAAATGATAAATTATGGTCAATCAACTCATGTTGCTCGAGAAAAGTTCAAGTTTGGTCGAGGGTACACGCCAAGGGCCGTCGGACGCGCCTATCGCGCACGCCGTGGCCCGTCATGCTAAATAAGATCAAATTTCATGTTTTATCTTGACCCTCAGACCCATGTATGTATAAATATGTTAATCATGTCATGTTATGTCATTTTGATCAAGGAAAGTGGTCGAACGGCCGGCAAGGGCCGGTCACGGCATGCTGCCGCACATAGCGGCCATGCCGGCAGTGCTGTCCCAGTGTCCTGTACGCGCAACCCCGGGCTAGTCGCCCGTGCCATGCGCAGGTGACCTCGGGTCGTGCCAACAGCGAGCCCGAGCAAGTTCATAGGCCTCGGGACGTGCCCTGCCGCACGCCCGAGCAGTCAGTTGGCCCGGGACGTGCCCAACAGCACGCCCGCGTGCCCAGGGTCGCCCGGCAGCGCCCTGGCAAGCCATAGTCGCACCCGAGATGCCCGAGTCATGTCTGGCCGTGTCTTTCCTCGCGCCAGCCGCACCTGGGTCGTGCCAGCCGCACGCCCAGTGCCCAGTTAGCCCGGGTACGCGCTTATCCCGCGTCCCTCGCGCCCGGCCAGTGCCAGGGTCAGTGCCAGCCGCACTGCCCGCGCCCAGCAGCCTAGTGCCGAGGTCCGGTCGCACCTAGCCCGTGTCCAGCGCCGTGCCATGGCCCAGCAGGCCCGGCACGGGACCGAGCCCGGCCAGCACGTGACCAACCGGTCCAGTGTGAACCGGTGGTCCAACCCGGTCCGGTTCAACCCGACCCGGTTTATCCAGTTAGCGAACCGGCCGGTTTAGACGGCGGTTCAAGTCAGTTTTGGTTCGTAATTTTCAGTCCGAATCTTATTCTAAAATTTAAATTATTTTCCAAGCCGAACCAGATCAGTTAAGCATATCAGTGTAATTTCCGAACTTAAAAATATTTTTGTGAACCTTTAGTGCGTTCCTTTATATCCGGATATCATATTAAATCGAGTCGAGCATCTTAACAGTTAAATTTATCGATCTGAGCATAGTATTTAGTAATTGTTTATATTATGTTACAGTTTGATCAGTTCACGGCTATCAGCACTTCCAGTTCATATTTTCAGTACAGGTGGGGACTCAGACTGGGTATTACATTGATTATAATTACGATATCATGTTCAAGGTATGTCAATTATGGTTTTCCGCTTGGAATGGATGTTGGCCGGTTCAGGTTGCCATAATTCCATTCTAAGTTCTAGTGACGTCATCTACCACTAGTATGTGCACATGGATTCCGGCTTATTATTGTCATCATCATTATCATTATCATTATCATCATGACAGCCGGTAGATTCACGGGTCCCGGTCCGGTTTATACTGTTGACCAGGAAATTCACGGTTATGTTATATGCTTTTGATCATGATGTTACTATTATTATTGCTGTTTACTTTAGTATGAGTTCCTACGGAGTACAGTGGTACTCACACCCCATTTTTATCAAATTTTTCAGGTCATGAAGTCGGTCCGGAGCTGTGAAGTTGACGGGTGGATCGAAGTTAAATATTTTGCTGTATATTTTGCCACGCTATATTCCGCTGAACTTACCGTTTGACAAACTTTGACTTTTGATCTGATTTTATAGTCGGATTGTATGTTAAGTAAATCCGTTTTGTTGTAAATTTTTAAACGGTCGTAACGGATTTCTAAAAGATAAAATAAATCTTTTAGTAACGCTCCGAATCATTTTCTTAAACTATTTTTAAAAGATGTCTCTAAACGTACTCTGATAATTAAGTTAGGGCGGGGCGTTACACATATGATAGTAGAATGATTACTTAGGCTTAAAATGAATATAATTGAGGTACTTAAGGAACCATTAAGTACGATTATGCGTATGATTACGCACGATTAGCGCAAGATTAGCACATTTATCGCTCGATTAAATATGATTTAATTTGATAATATTTTTATCGAGCGATTGAACATAAATTGACTTATACTTTGGATTCTGAGAATAATATGAACATTACGAGGCTAAGTACGTAATTTACATTAGGTAAAAATGGGCTATTACAGCGGGGCTCGGCACGGGCGGCTCGGGTAAGCACTAGGGCTCAATATAAAATGTCCAAAGCTCGACTTTGGTATTCTAACACACTTAGAAAAATATTCTAAGTATTAAAATATCAACTCTCAATTTTTTTTACTTAGAAAAATATACTCGGAACGACAACTAGGGTTCGTGTCCGGTAATTTCTCGAATTGACTTGCTATTATTTAATAACCCAAATTAATGGATTAACCTTAACTTATACTTGAGATAGAATTATTCAAAGAATAATTTATCATGTTTGAGCATTTAGCATAAATAATATAACTCGATAATTTATGAAAATTACGGATTTCACTTATAGTCGAGCAGTGAAACCGTTCTGAATATCATTACTGTTTTGGGGCGTTACACATATAACTTGTGATGTCGAATTCTGGGCGACAAGAACGAAATCCAGAAGCTGGAACCAATCGTCACCCTGCTCACACAACTGAAAATTCAACTGTGCCATCTATGACGATAGATTACTCCATTCTATTTCAAGATCCAGAGTTTCTCAGAAATTTATCTAATTTCATGGCACAAACAAGAACAGGACCAACTGTGACGATTCCTAGTCAAGCTCCTGCTTCAAATCCTCCAATTAGGCAGCAGGCGTCGCTTGTTCAACAACATGATATTCCCGCGGCATCACATGCAACTTCTCATCCACGAATACCTGAATTACAACGAAATACTACCACTCTTAATCGTGGTGTAGTCCCGGTTCAAAATCGTATCCCAGAAGCAGCTCGACCAGAAGTTACTGCTGAAAGTCATTCTGGGCGTCGTCAACAACAGCCGGCACCTTCATCGCTAGAAACTTCACAGCACGACCAACAATCTGATTTACGTCACACGATTGAACGAAATCGGTTCCGACGTGAAAACAATGAATTACGTCATACTATTGAAAGGAACCGTTTAAGGCGTGACTCAGAAGAGTTAGAAATGTTGAGAAAGAGAATTGCTGAGTTGGAGACTCCGCAAGACATCCCTGAAGAATCTCAACGCGGGGGTTCTATCCCGAAAAATGTCTATCTGGAAGCCGAGACTCCCTTAGCTCCTCATTTGACAATGGAACCACTTCCCTCCAAAGTCAAAGTCCCTCAGATTGGTCTTTATGATGGTACCTCAGATCCAGATGCACATCTCGGTCAATATACCTCGTGGATGGATCTTCATGGGGCAACCGACGCGCTCAAATGTCGGATGTTTTCTTTAACTCTGGGACCCCGTGCTAAAAAATGGTACCACTCTTTACCCCGATATTCAATATCAAAGTGGCAACAACTGAGAACAGCTTTCCGATCTCATTTCATCGGGGCTCGGGTCTCCTTAATCCCGAAAGAATCCATTGCTAATATCGTTCAAAAGGATAATGAGAGCGTTAAAGATTATATTGCTTGGTTTAATGAACGAATACAAAATATGGAGCAATGTCATCTTGAAACGTTGCTGGTCACGGCCATAGCCAGATTGAAGCCAAATTCTTTATTCTGCTGGAGTATTTATCAGAATAAACCGACGTCTTTCTAAGATTTTCTAGCTCGAGCTCAGCAGCACATTATAGCTGAGGAATCGATGTCGGTTCCTACTTTCGACTTTTCTCTTAATAAGTCGGAAGTAGAGCAAGAATCGTAAAAGAAGAAGAACAAGTTCTTCAAATCAAATCGATCTCGGTTTGGGAATTCTAAAAAACCTGAAGTGCAAGAAGCCAGAGCCAAATATCTCAATGAGGTAAAATCCAGCTATCAGACAGTTTTCTCAGCTGGGGCCGCTGTTATATTTGAGGAATTGAAAGGAAAGGGAATTCTTCCCGACCCCCGACCTGTGAGGACTCCAAAAGAAAAACTTGATAAAACGAAGTATTGTTCATATCACAACTCGGCGGGACATGATAAAGATGAATGTTTGGGCTTACTCTCTGCTCTACTACGGCTTATTGGACACCCACAAGTCCAAAGATTCTCCAAGAATGCTGATTATAAGCGGAAAAGCAGAATGCCAGAACCTCCAGATGACGACGAAGATGAAGATCGTCCAATTAACCCCAAACGCATTAGGCAAGGTGAAAAAGAAGTATATATGTTGAACTCGAAGGAGAATGATTCTTCGTCTTCGGTTAAAATTGAAGAAATTCCACGAGGTGGTTATTCTAAACCGCCTGGTTTTTGTAATGTTCCCCGAGTTAATAACAGTAGCGGCAGAACTTCTGAGTCACGTCGACAAATGAAAGCTTATGCTCGACAAGCTTATAACTCGGGAAAAACCATTATAGCAACCGACCTCCGAGACAGAATCAATGCTCGGAATAATTGTCCCATTACTTTCAATGTGGATGATGCCAGTTATTTCGTTCACCCACACTCTGATCCTCTCGTGATCACGGCACCAATTTGCGGAATACCAGTACATCGGATAATGGTTGATACATGAGCATATTCAAGCATTTTAATGCTTCGCACATTTGAACAAATGGGGATTGATCCAACCGAGTTGAAACCCTGTAAAGATCAAGTACAAGGTTTTAATGGGACAATTACACCAACTCTTGGAGAAATAACCATGCCAATCCGATTTGGAACTCCTGGGCAGGCCTCCAAAGTTATCATGGAAACGTTTAAGGTAATGGATCTCAAAAATGAATATAATGCCATTGTGGGAAGAACAGCTCTATACAAACTTCGTGCAGCTGTTTCAATATTCCATTACGCTTTGAAATTCCCCACAAATAACGGGGGGGGNACGGGGAGGGAACTCATTATGGAGATCAATATGAAGCTCGTGGAATGGTATGTGTCAAACCCCGGCACGAACCACATTCTCTGATACATATGACAGAAAATGTCCAGGACAAACGAGAAAAATTTTCAACTCTTGAGAACTCGGTATCTTTGACTACCGAGATGGAAATTGAATCACCCAAGAAGTCGGAAGTCTCAAATATCAGATTTTATGGTGATTTAGCTCAAGATTGTGGAAGATGTCCAGGAAAAGAACCAGTTCGCGAAGAAGACGAACTTGATCCTCGCGCTCAATTTAAAGAGAAAAACAAACTCGACTGAGTTGAACCATCGGAAGAAATCGAAATAATTTTTATTGATGATCCTGTTCGCGATAAGTCACTTCGAATTGGGGCCAATTTAGAAGAACCAATACGAACTCAACTCATTCAGTTTCTTAAGGCAAATTCAGATGTGTTCGCCTGGAAACATGAGGATATGAAGGGAATTGACCCCAATGTAGCCTCACACCGACTTAATCTGGATCCAACTATCAAACCTGTTGTTCAGAAACGACGTAAACTCGGTCCAGACCGACAAAAGGCTCTTGAAGAAGAAGTTCAAAAGTTGATCGACAACAAGTTCATTCAAGAAACTAAATATCCGACTTGGGTATCTAATCCAGTTCTGGTAAAGAAGAGTTCTGGAGCATGGCGACTCTGTATCGATTTTTCTGACTTGAACAAAGCTTGTCCAAAAGACAGTTATCCATTACCACACATCGATTACATGGTAGACGCCACTGTTGGACATGAGTTGATGAGTTTCATGGATGCCTACTCGGGTTATAACCAAATTCCCATGGATCCCGAAGAAGCAGAACATACGTCTTTTTATTCTGCTCAGGGTCTATATTGTTATACAATGATGCCGTTTGGTCTTAAAAACGCTGGGGCCACATATCAGAGACTAGTTAACAAAATGTTTGCTAAGCTCATTGGGCATACTATGGAAGTTTACGTCGACGACATGTTAGTAAAGTCGGTACGTGGTGTTGATCATATTCATCATTTGCGGGAAATGTTCAACATCCTCAGGGAATATTCCATGGTGCTGAATCCAAACAAATGCACTTTTGGAGTCGGTTCTGGTAAGTACTTAGGATATATCATGACTCAACGTGGTATTGAAGCAAATCCCTTGAAAATAAGAGCCACTATGGATCTAACACCTCCTACATCAGTCAAAGGTGTCCAAGCTCTTACCGGCCGACTTGCCGCTTTAAATCGGTTTATCTCAAAGTCAACAGACCGATGCAGACCTTTCTTCGAATCAATAAAGAAGGGAAAACACTTCGAATGGACCAAAGAGTGTCAACAATCTCTGGAAAAGATCAAAGAAACACTTCTTTAAACACCGACTTTACAGAAACCGGTACCAGAAGAAATGCTGTACTTATATCTGGGAGTAAGCGACACTGCTATTAGTGCTGTCCTTATGCGAGAAGAAGGACATCAACAATACCCAATTTATTACGTCAGTAAAGCACTACATGAAGCTGAACTGCGATATCCACCGATGGAGAAATTAGCCTATGCTCTTATTATCGTAGCTCGAAAATTACGTCCTTACTTCCAAGAACATTCAGTAACAGTACTCACTTCGTACCCTTTAAAGTCAATTCTTCACCGACCTGACACATCAGGAAGACTGATGAAACGGGCCATTGAACTCGGTCAGTACGATATTCATTACAAACCGAGGACTGCAATAAAAGCCCAGGCCCTATCCGATTTTATTGCCGAGTTCACTCCTGCAATCGAAACAGTTAATGAAGATCAATCATGGACTTTGCACGTTGACGGCTCATTAACTCAACATCGAGCTGGTGGAGGAATTGTTCTAATAGGTCCTCAAAACAAGATGTTCTGTCATTCTGTCAAATTTCTTTTTTCGGCGACAAATAACGAAGCTGAATACGAGGCTTTACTATCTGGATTAAGTCTTGCAAAATCCATGAATGTAAATAAGCTTAAGGTATTCTCTGATTCCCAGTTGTTGGTGAACCAAATCCATGGAGAATTTGAAGTCAAAGAACCTCGATTGTCGCCGTACCTTATGATATCCGGATACAACAGAAAACATTAAGGGTTCACAAAATATTTTTAAGTCCGGAAATTACACTGATATGCTTAATTGACCTGGTTCGGCTCGGAAAATAATTTAAATTTTAGAATAAGATTCGGGCTGAAAATTACGAACCAAAACGGACTTGAACCGCCGGCTAATCCGGCCGGTTCGCTAATTAGATGAACCGGGTCGGGCTGGACCGGACCGGGTTGGACCACCGGTTCACACTGGACCGGGGTCATGGGCTGGCTGGGTATGGTCCCGTGTCGGGCCTGTTTGGCCATGGCACGGCACTGGACACGGGCTAGGCATGACTGGCCTCGGCACTAGGCGCTGCTGGGCGCGGGCAGTGCGGCTGGCACTGGCCCTGGCACTGGCCGGGCGCGAGGGACGCGGGATAGGCGCGTACCCGGGCTAACTGGGCACTGGACGTGCGTCTAGCACGACCCAGGTGCGACTGGCGCGAGAAATGACACGGCCAGACATGACTCGTGCTTCTCGGGTGCGACTATGGCTTGTCAGGGTGCTGCCGGGCGACCCTGGGCACGCGGGCGTGCTGTTGGGCACGTCCCGAGGCCTGTTAAGTTACTCGGGGTCAATAAGGCACAGTACTACACACTCGGGTGTGCTGTTGGCACGACCCGAGGTCAGCAGCGCGTGGCACGAGTGACTGTCCCGGGGTCGCGCATACCCGGCACTGGGACAGCACTGCCGGCATGGCCGCTATGTGCGGCAGCATGCCGTGACCGGCCCTTGCCGGCCGTTCGGCCACTTTCCTTGATCAAAATGACATAACATGACATGATTAACACATTTATACTTACATGGGTCTGAGAGTCATGATAATAACATGAAATTTGATCTTATTTGACATGATGGGCCACGGCATGCGCGATAGGCGCGTCCGACGGCCCTAACGTGTACCCTCGACCAAACATGAACTTTTCTCGAGCAACATGAGTTTATTGACCATAATTTATCATTTAAATGCTGTTGGAACACAAATGTCCCTAACAAAGTTGATCACAATAAAAGATACCCTAGTAGGGCAAGGAATGGCCCGTGGGCGCGCGCTATGTGCGCGGTCCACTTCCCTTAGCCAAATCATGAACACAATGAATACTTATCTCGTGCCATCTTTTAAAACTGAACATAATACATTAAATAAGGACTAATGATGCATGGTTTGCTCGAGAGAAGTTGGCTATATAATGAGATGTTATAATATGGCCTAAAATGCACACCCGAGAGCATTTTCGAAGAATACATGAACTTAGATCCATAATTTGAACTTGGCATGATACATATAACATCATAACAGGGTTAGCATCATGTTACCCTTTGGTTGCCCGAAGAAATTTGACAAGATGTTGGTGATGGTTCGGTCCTTCTTCTTCTCTTTTGCGTGCGTACGGTAAGTAGGTTTAATAAATCTTAATCTTGCTTAGTGTTTGCTTAGGACGTAGCTTCGATTATAAGATGAAAATATGTCCAAACACTTAATTTATAGACGTGAAAATGAAGTGGGATGAGGTAAAAGCTCACGGCCAATGGGCTCGTGCCATTTGCCGCGACCTAGGGCCACGAGGTGTATTATTTGTGGCCTAGTCACCATACACTTGGCGTAAGAAGCCACTTGTGCAAAAGATGAGAAGTGTTCACGTGATTTTGTTCTATCTTTTATCCACTTTAGCTCATTAATTATTTAAGCACGCTTAGGGCTCGATTATGCATGATTAACCTAGATTAAGGCGATTAGAAGAAAATTAAGCACCCTAGCCGTGCATTGATCAATGTTTAAGGACATATGATAGTAGAATGATTACTTAGGCTTAAAATGAACATAATTGAGGTACTTAAGGAACCATTAAGTACGATTATGCGTATGATTACGCACAATTAGCGCAAGATTAGCACATTTATCGCTCGATTAAATATGATTTAATTCGATAATATTTTATCGGGCGATTGAACATAAATTGGCTTATACTTTGGATTCCGAGAATAATATGAACATTACGAAGCTAAGTACGTAATTTACATTAGGTAAAAATGAGCTATTACAGAGTATGTCCAAGTCGGTTACCAAGAATTGCCATCAACTTCCATTACAGGAGTCATGAATGACGAGTTACAAGAATCTCCAACTTGGATGACACCGATTGTAACATACTTGGAAACAGGGACCTTACCTCAAAATCCAAAATAAGCCTGGTCACTTCGAATTCGAGCAGCTCGATTTACATTGGATAATGGAATCCTTTATAAAAGGGGATACTTTGTTCCCCTGTTGAAATGTTTAACCGAGCAAGAGTCGAGATATGTCCTTGAAGAAGTTCATGAAGGAGTATGCGGAAATCACAATGGTGCACGAGCATTAGCATATAAAATACTTCGACAAGGATATTATTGGCCAACTCTGAAGATGGATGCAACAAATTGGGTCCGCAAATGTACAAAATGTCATATATTTGCCCCAAATGTTAATCAATTTCCAGAATCTCTCAAGTCGGTATACAGTCCTTGGCCATTCGCAAAATGGGGGATCGACTTAATTGGTCTACTCCCAACTGGAAAGGGAGGCGTAAGGTTTGCTATTGTAGCAGTTGATTATTTTACAAAATGGGCTGAAGCTGAACCATTGGCTGCGATTACCGAACACAAAGTTGTCGATTTTATTTGGAAATCAATCATATGTCGGTTTGGCGTACCGAGTTCGATTATAACCGACAATGGTCGACAGTTTGAAGGAAAACGACTTGAAGCATTTTGTTTGGAATATCAGATAAAACATTTCTTTTCCTCACCATATCATCCTCAATCCAATGGCTAAGTTGAAGCGATCAACAAGATAATCAAGAACAGTTTAAAAACTCGACTTGATGCTGCAAAAGGGACCTGTCCTGAAGAATTGCCAAATGTATTATGGGCCTACAGAACGACAGTTTGTCATGCAACCGGGGAAACACCTCTCTCCTTAACGTACGGATCAGAAGCTGTTGTCCCTGTTGAACTCGGATCCCCAACATACCGAGTAACAAACTTCTGCAACAAAACCAACTCGGAAAATCTGAAAGCCAACTTGGATCTCTTAGATGAGACTCGCCTCATGGCAGATCTTAAAAATGTTGCCTATAAACAAAGAAGTGAGAGGTATATCAATTCAAAGATAAAGCCTCGTTCATTCCGAGTTGGAGACTTGGTACTTAAAAGAATTACTGGACCAGATCCGGGGCCTTTGAAACCAAAATGGGAGGGACCGTTCAAGATAAGTCAAGTGCTTCAAAAAGGTACCTACCGACTTGAGAAGCCAGACGGACTTGCTCTTCCATATTCATGGAATGCTGTTTATCTGAAGAAGTATTTTCAGTAACTATTTACAATGTATATATATGACTCTGTACACTTTTTTGTTGAATATAAGAAAATTGTGTGTTAAAGAGTCTCTTGAAAAGAACCGAGGACTTGAACTCGGTATTGTATTAGTCTTTACGTAGCCAAGCCTTTAAACTTGGACAAGGCTAATATTATACTAATAAATTTTAAGGATTATCTTGATTTTAACCGAGCTTTATAACTCGGCAAGATGTATCCATTCGGCTAAAGTATTAACCTTCAAGTGACTAAGTTTAATAGCTTAGGAAGGTTAAGGGGCAGCTTTAAATTAATGGAACAAGTATCTTCATATTCAGGTCCTGAAGTTTGATCTGAGTAAGAAAAAATTCCATTTCCATCGACTTAAGAATAAAATTAAGTTGATGAAGCCCATAAACGGAAATAAAACACTTTGCCGACTTCTCAACACTTGAAAAATTCAGCAAAAGTAAAACGACATGCTGAATATAATAGTCGGAATTAAAAAATACCGACTTATTCAAAATTCCGAGTTCAATATACTTGGAAACTTATGAGTGAAAACCAATATAACTAAAAGCCATTCATTCATAAGATGTTGTTTTTCAAACTATTACAACTACTAGATGAAATAAACTAAGTGTCCCGACATGCCGGAACACTTAAAAAAAAAAAAGAAAAAAAAGAGAAGAAAAGGAAAAAATTCAAAACAGGTTAAGCGTCATCACTCTTGGTCGCTTCTTCATTATCCTTATCAGCTCGCAGTGAGTCTTCCACATCCTCACCGGTTATTTGCATGAACATTTGCCTACCAATGTGTTCGAGCACTCGGTCTTCCTCTGCCTTAGCAGCCTTCTCAACATCCGAGAGAGTTACCGGAAAATGTTCATCAACAGCAGAGTTTTTCTCGGTAACTTCAGTTTTTTCCGGCTGCTTAACACCCTGAGACAATTCTTGAATCTTCTCTTCAAGGAAAGCGAGAACTGCCTTTCGAATCTGATCAGGGGTCATTTTCTCAATCTCTTCCTCCATATTAACTTCCACCAACGTCTTCACATAAACGTTGGCAAGCTCGGTCCTTTTCTCCTTCTCGGTTTCCAGGAGCATGTCAACAAAGGATCGACGGAGGCAAGCATCTCTCTCTTTGCTCAAAGGTAGAAGGCGAGGAATTTCCAAATTCTCATCGGCCGACTTCAAAACCCATTCGCAGAATTCCTTCTCGTCCTCATCAGCGTCGATGTGAGCGGTCTCAATTTTCGAATCAAAGCCATGCTTCTTGACCTTAAAGAGGAGATATTGACGCAGCTCCTCAATATCATAAAGGCCGGCATCGAATCGCTCAACGACCCAGCGCAGGTTGATGCAAGTATTCATCTCAAACTCTCGATCTTCGTCTTCGGAGTCAGACTCTGCTTTGGTCTGAAGTCGGTGGGCCTCTGCCTCAAGGATTCTCCCAGCTCGAAGACCATCGTTATATTTTTCCTCAACAAACTTCATCTTTTCCTCTTGAAGTCTGCTGAGGTCGGCACGGTGAGCATCCCGGTCTTTCTTTAACAAGTCCTCGACCTCAGACCGACTTCTCCGAGTAATTTCATGAGCCTCTTGCTCTTTGCGAAGCAATGACTCACAACGTGCCAATTGTTCCTCAAGCATCTTCACACGTTGCTCGGAAGTGATCACCTGACTAGACAATTTAAGTACATCAAAGTCAAGGCCAGCCTTCTCAGTCCTTAGAATCTCGATCTCATTCTGAGCAATAATAAGCTGCTGATCCTGCTCAGCGATTTTCGTCTTCAGAGCAGCTTCACTTTTAGCTGCTTCCTCCCTCAGAGATGCAAGTGCCCCATCTCTGAGTTCAAGTGAGTGTTTCTTCTCTTCCACTTGGGCCGCATTCAAATGGAAATCGTCTTCTGCCATCGTCAAGCTGACAAGAGCTCGGCCGAGCAAAGCTTTTGCGTATCCGAACTTATACACACTCGGCAAAGAGGATACACCGATCTCGGATCTCGGATCCCATGCCATCATCGGGACCCGAGCAGCGTCAATGACATGGCCCGACAGCTCCACAGTGCTTGTGATCTCGGGAATCTCCACTGATTCAAAGGTCGAGAACCATTTCTCGACTGACTCCCGGGGCTGTCGAAAATTTAAAGCCCTCTCTTCATCAATGGGCAAGAAGGATCGATTAACTATCGACTCCTTTTTCTTCTTTTCTCGTTCACCGACGTCATGTCTCTTCTTTGTTCGTCCTTCAGCAACTGGGACACTTTCCGCACGTCTCTTTTTTGGCCGAGTTAGTGGAACCTCATGCTCCTCAACAGCATCTCGGTTATCCTTAGGCTCGATCACAACGACTTCAACAGTCGATGGGGCCTCAGGTTCTATAATCTTTGTAGTCGGTTCCACTTCAGACGAACTGATTATAGCAGTGGCAGTAATAGCCTTTATCGGACGAGATGTTGCAACCGTCAGAAGATTCGGTTGCAAAACTTCAGCAGTAGCAGCAACCGACGTTACACCTTCACCAACGTCGGTCTCTTTTGGATTCATGATCGGGTTATCCAGAAAAGCCTTAACCAACTTCTTGCGACCCATTTCTGATAAGCGTTGTTCTTTGCTCTTTCCGACTTTAGTTCGGAGATCTAAATTCGGGTTCTTCTGGCGAAAAGCTTCGGCGTCACGAATAGATTTGAACCCGAGAACTCCAAGAAGTGGGTAGTAAACTGCAAACAAAGAAATCCAAATTATGATAAATTTTAAGAATAACCGACTTCAAGTCAGATGGAAGTTTATGATTTGAACGTACCGGGTTGAAAACAAGCGTCTGAAATCTCGGGACAAAGGCCAGCAGCTTTTAACCTTGTATCCTTCAAAATTAGCTTAAAGTTGCGCTGTCCTTTCTTCAACTTGAACAGCTCAGAAATCCTTCCTTTTAATTCTGCACTGAGCTTCACCTCCTTTCTTCTGGCTGCAAATAGTAAAATTGTTGACCTGTTAGTACAAAAATAAAGGTCAGAACAACTCGGTACAAGAAACGAAAGAAAAACTTACAAAATGCAGAATTAATGTTGATGGGTATTGGCATCCCATCAATCAAGGGTTTAGAGAAATTTGGAGTTTGCCAATCTCCGCCAACCCAAAGCCATTCCTCTTGAAATCCATGAAGAGAATCTGGGACTTTGGTGATTAAATCACCGATTTTTAATCCACCTTGAGGCCTTCCCGCACAAGCATAACAGATTAAGGGGTCGGCCACCTGCCTGTCGGCACATCGTCTAAATGTAAAGAGGCTCCTTATCTCTTCGGCCATTGGCATCTCCCAACCTCTTTCCTTTAATAATACCATGAGACCGATGATTCTCTTCCATGTATTTGGCGCTATTTGACATAAGCCGAATCCCCAGTCTCTCAGATAGTCAGTAATCAGAGCAGGGAGTGGAAATCTTAACCCCGACCTCAACGAATCAGCAAAAATACCCACGCAGCCTGGTGGGGGGCAAGTTATCCTTTCACCCGGGTATGGAGCAAACAACTTTACCGTGGAAGAAATATAAACCTCTCCCCGAAGTATAACGATGTCGGCATCAGTCAAAATACTCGGTTCACCCCTATACTCATCAATTGCTTCAGGCCACCGACGTGCCGGACGCCTCCAATAATCCGGCAGAGACATCGCGTTATCTTCAACCACCTTATCTTCTTCGACTATGTCCCTATTCAAGTTCAGCCTTCGAACCAGAAGGGAATCCCATCGGTAATATTTGAGAGGCAATTCTAAATCCTCGTCGGTAAAAATCCTAACCTCAGAAATTGTACGGCTACTGCTATCCTCGACGTGAGAATTCATTCTTCCAAAATTAACGGGAAAATAAAAACAAATTTGAAACGGGCGAGCACGAAAATAAAAATTAGGGCAAAGCCTTACCGAGTACTTTTACGCACTAAATTAAAGAAGAAATAGAGAAATCACGCGAATTGCACGAGATGAGAACAGAAAAAGAGATTCGAAGGAGTATGGATGTAAAGATGCAAGCGAAAAATGCGAAGATTAAAGGTGAAGAAACCCTTTGCAGTCAAAACCGACAACCATTTATAGGTTTTGATTTGTTACCGTTGGCAAAACGAGAGATTGGCGCGTGTAACGGACGTGTCATTAAACAGTGCAACGTTACGGTAATGATTAACAGACGTGGGCAAATCCTGAAAAGCCATCTCATTCAATAGTTCTATCCGTTGGACCCATTAAATGCCGACGCGTATTTTGAGAACTGCCACGTCAATCCAAACGTTATGTAACTATCGAAGACAAAGTTAAAAATAAACCAAGTGCTCCCATGTCGGTTGCAAAATGAAGAAAAGTCGGAAAACGACCAAGTCGGAATTACAAGGACAAAAACGACATCAGCAGCCATTTAAACAACAAAAGTTCAAATACCTACTAATGTCGGGGGCCTCTCTGTTGATAACCGACTTGGTCTCACAAGGTTAGAGCTGAAGAGTAATTATTTATTCGATTAAAAATTCTTCAGAAATGGTTAAACTTAGCTCAAGTCGGTACCAGTCAGATATGTTGTTCACCGACTTCTAGATGGAAAACCGACATCAAGAACAAAACGAGGAAACTATCTAATAGAAGCCAACAACCGAGAAAGTCAAATATCCGACATCCGAGAAGATCGAATTTTTTTAAAAAAAAAGAGCCGTACAAAGCAAACAACAATCATTGATGTTTCCTCATTCTGCAACACACCGCTTAATTGAAGCTGCTCAACATTAAATGCGATCTTATCTACCTCGAACAAAAAGACAAAAACTACCGTAATATAAATAACAGAATTTATGATAGTACGGGGGGCTTCTTCTTTTCTTTTTCTGCACATGGTACACGGATTTGAAATGATCTCGGTCAAGAACAAAAAACCGACTTCCTGTACTATTGTGAAATCATCAATAATATACACTTTTATGTTTATTTTCGCTTAAACACACTCAGCTGTCTATAATTTCAAGTTGTTAATTTCATACAACAACACGGCCCTCGCAAATCGCGTGGTCCTCCTCAAGCTTGCGCAGGGCGGCACCGTCCCTCTGCGCCCTTTCTGTGACATGAACCAGCTCGACCATGGCCCGACCCATAGTCGCCATGGCGTGCTGAGCAAGTTGAGGCAGAGAGAGCATGGGAACGGCGGTCTCGGCAGTTGGGGTCCACGACATGATGACGGTCCACGCCGCAGACATCACCTGATCAGGCAAGTGGTAGGGATTGGGCAAGTCGAACGGAACCGCCGACCTCGAATCGATGAACCACTGGTCGGGAAATCGGCGCAGACTCTTCGCGAGGGAGGTTTTCCGACCCGATTTCACGGGTATGTAAGTGGAGGATCCAGCCTGATGGACAAAAGCCGACAATTCGCCAGGGCGGTTTTCTCGACCTTGGCCACCTTACTGCTCTTCGGAGACAGTGGAGCCACATCTCGTGTCCTAGCCTCCAACTTCTCCCTGGAATCCTCCGACTCGTCCGCGAGGAGCCGACGCTTTATCTGTGGCGTGGCGACACCCTGTCCGGCAGTACTTCGGCCGCGGCCGGCACCGGTCTCACGAACGCCGGTCCGGCCACCATGGCCGCCAGCCCGGTCCCCGCGAACCGAGTCTGGAGCCATCGGTACCGGGCCAGAGGACACATCAGTTTCCCGAAGAGGTGCGTTCTCAACGGCCAGGTTAGGCGGCGCGGGATCCGAAGTCCCCGTCGAGCTCGAGCCTGGAACTTTCTTCTTACCCTTTTTCATCAAGAAATCCATGCGGCTGGCCATTTTCCTTTCCTTCAGAGAGTTCGGATTGGCACGGGCGTGTTTGATCGCTTCTGTCACCGAGCTGAATCCGCACTTGCGCCGAAGCGGATAGTATACTGAGGGGAACCAGAAATGGTCATACAGGCAAGTAAAAGGAGGATGAGAAAACAAACAAAGTAAATGGGAAAACCCAAAATGGGCAAAGGAACGGGACGTTACCGGGCTCAAAGGATTTGCTGTTGTACTCCGGAGAAAGGCCGTGGTTGACTAGGCTCTCCTCGGCAACTAGGTCCTTAAAGTGTCGCTTCTCGTTAGGAAGTCCCAGTAAGGTGTTGATCTTCTTGACCAGATCGTCACTCGCCTCGACACGTTGGTTTTGGACTGAAACGCAAACACTGCCCTGTTAGGAGGAAAGAAAACACGCAATCTGGGAAGAAAAACGAAGAAGAAATAAAACTCACATTTGCCAGAAATGAAGTGAGTAGTTGGGTGCCGATCTGCATCCGGAGTCTTTCATTCCCGCCAACCCAGAACCACTCCGGCATATACCCATGCAGCGAGTCGCGGATCTTATATACAATTGACCTATCCACCCCGGGGGAAACCGAGATGTAATAATTGCTGGTCTCCCCAAACTTCTTAAAGACCAGTAATGCCCTCACGTCGTCACTGGTCGGGTCAGCCCAGCCCTGCTGCCAGAACAAGACAATCAGACCGACCAGCCAGGCGAAGACGGTCGGTACTAACTGACTGATGCCGATGTCGATGCCGCTGAGGATGTCGTTCAGGGCACTGGGCAGCGAAAATCAGAGACCGAACAGGATACTCGCCCGGTATAAGCCTATGCAGCCCGGAGGGGGGCAGTGGATGCGCTCACCGCCATAGGGGCGAACACTCTCACCCCGGGTCTGAAGCATGCATTACCCCTCAGCTGAGCGAGGTCGACGTCTTCGAGAATCGAGGCGGTCGACCAAGCCTTTGCCGCCGACAACGACGCCAAAACGTGGGGGGGATGGTACCAACAACCGAGAGGTGCCGTGGTTGCGGTTTCAGCCGCAACGTCGATCTCTGCGTCTTCCAGACCCATAGGGACCCGCTCTCGCCCACGGGTGTCGCCTAGAAGAGTCTCGTCGACAAGCTCGACGTCGACGTCGGAGTCTTCGGGGGAATTGGTGCCAGTTTCTTTCTCGCCCTCCCCAGCATCTGACTGGCTGGAGCCAAGGTCAATAATCTCGACCGTGGGGAACTCCGGAGGATTTTCTCTACGTGGACTCGTCGCTGCCGCCATCGATGTCACGCGGACAGTTGAAATTGGCATGACCCTGAGTTGTTGTGCCGTACCCACCACCGGAGGGGAGTAAACCACCATCTCCCCGGTCTCCTCCGCCGTGTATCCCTCGTCCCCGACAGGAAGATTCGCAATGGAACCAGAAAAGCCCGACATAATTGGACAAAAAAAGAAGAATTAGGAGAAAGATGGAATTACCGGTACAGAAATCGCGGGAGAAGCTCTGAAAATCGCCTTAGAAACCTTGCTCGAAAAATTTCGGTTGCTCGAAATAAAAAAAGGTAAAAAAAACCCACGAGGAAGACGAAGGCGTACATATATACAGGCCATCGCCCATTCGCGACGCGACACGTGGCGTATCTTTTGAATTTCAAAAGTAAAGCGCGATCCAACGGCCAAGGAAGATGCAATCCAACGGTTCAGATACAATAGCGTGGACACCACGCGCTTCCAAAACCGCCGTTCACTGAAGCTACACGCTGCTCGACGAGAACAAATTAGACAACGCCTCGTGGAAAGGCTCTGAAACGACGCGACTTTCCAAGACCGACAATAAGCGTAACAGACATGTCGCATTAAATGACCCGTCGCTTCGGATCTGGCCAGTGGTGCACGATGACGGAAGGGAAAACTTTGTAAAGTTAAACGTACACGCCGAACTCGCGTACTGTCAAGCCATGATCGGGACTGATGAACTCAGCGTATTCCAAAGCGACGACCTCACATGGGGCACCAAAGGCACCCCCATCCAAGCTCGGGGGCCTGTATGTTGACATCCGAGTTCGTCCAAAAAAGAAACCGGGCATGACACCACTGAAAGCCGTGTCGACGATCCGGTCCGGGCATTGAAGTACCGAGCTCAGTCCTGATAAAGGATGAGCATCGGACCCAGGTGATTTTGTTTCCGAGGGTGGCACTGTTATATTCGAGGTGCCGACGCCGGCCTCGGACAAGTGACAGTCTTAAGTATGGATCCTGACGACCGGAGGTGGGTGATGAGCTCGGGGACCGATCTGGGGATCAAGGGCGGCTACCCTGTGGGAAGGCGCGGGGCTCGATAACAATAAAATATTGCCACTTGTTGGACAATGATTACGGAAGGGACGCACCCCCATGCCCATGACAGCCTAGGGTACCTAGTCTGGCTAAAGGTCCTGCCATCATTAAATGCTGCCCATGCTTGCATTAAATGCTCTGCAGGTAATCATTAGAAGCTTCATAAATTACTCACAATCAGTCAGAAGGACGTCGACCTGTCTTTCGGGCCCACTGTGCGACAAGACAACCTGAACAGTGGAGAAACAGTGACGCATTAAAGAACACTATAAATAGAAGTAGCCCTCATTTATTTTGGGTTGTTGAATCCTCACCTAACAGACTCTCTCTCTACTTTCTCTCTCTAGACATTTGTAATGCTCGCAACTAATATCTGCAACTGTAAGAAAGGTACTGACCTCATACGAGAGGCCGACCTCGTGATTATATAATAAACTGTGATTATTTCGTATTTTTTCTCCACCTTTCCGTTTCACACTTTCACTACATTGTATTTTAACCGTTGATCGGATCTGTCTATCAACACTCAAGATTTGCAATTCGATACAATTATGCATTGCAAGTACACATTTATTTCAAGTATATTCACATAAACTAATTTAAAATTGCACACAAAAACTGAATTAGCCAGGCTCTGATACCAGTTGTTGGTTCGATGAAGAATGCCGATTCATGTGTGCACCAAATAACTTAACAATTTAATCATGTCGCAGCGGAATTTATTGGTAGGATTCGAGGACTTACGTTTTAAAATTTTAGGACTCTGAGATGTTGTAGATTTCTATTGATAAAGATTGTCTGTCTCATTAGGATTGCTCATCAAATGACGAGGAGGTCGCCGAGCCAGTTCGCACGCTGTCGCGGGTCACGTCGCTGCTGGGTAACATTGGGCTACTGCTTCGAGTGCGCGGGTCACGCTGCGTCATGCGTGACTGCTCGCGGGGAATCGTCGAGTGGTGTGCCTCGGTCCACTGGTGGTCACCGTCATCGGTGGTGGTTGATCGCGGGTGGATGAGGTGTACGAGACTATATATATCTATCCGGGATGGAGGAATATATAACACTCAGATTGTTATTGTATGACCTTGCATCTATTTCGATTCGACAGGGTGGACAGCTTATCGAAATCCTAGAGCTCACACAAAACTCACGTTTTCTTCTCTTTTCCTTGCTCTCGGTTTCAGCTGATTTGCGTCACGAACTTAGAGAGGCGTGCGTGTGTCATGTATTGGGTGAGGAAAATGAGTTGGTGTATATATATGTTACAATAGGGACCCTAAAGATATGATAAATATATGCTACCCAAGTATGCGAATATTTGCGGGCCAAGTCCTCTCCGCTCATACTCGAATAATATTAAACACCACAATATTAAATTATTGAACTCCCTATTTAGCACCAGAATTACAAATAATTTGTTCTCGGCTAATTGCTCGAATTACCTCCCCATGTTTAAGATATAACGTTTGTCAATTAATTTAATTACTGACAATTTATTTAATCAACATCTATTTCTGAAACTAGTGTCACTCAGTTCATTCTTTTTATGTCGGAATCAAATTTCGCCTGCAGGGCTTGACATATATAATAAACCTTCTTGAGCTCATTTCAGGTACGTCATCAACCTGATGAACCGGGACATAGTGAATGTAAATAATCTCTACAGCACATCATGTACTCAGCCCTTACTTACCAAAATACGGAGTCTGTCGGCTTATCGGAATAAGCCTCACCCTTGGTAAATCAAATAAGCAGGTTCTGAATATATATGCCTGTTCATATTATCTTACGGGTTAAGAGAACGTGAGAATTAATGAGGTTTGGATGATTTACTTGGTCAGTATAAAATAATCTTATTCTCCTTAGGTCCATCCAATACATTCGAGATGTACATTAGTATTCATCATTCAAAGACTAACTGATTCAAAATCACACTACAACCTTTCACGATAGTTAGTTCAATTCCATCTAGGTTGTGAACAATTAATTTATATTTTACAAGGTATCGATAATATGATCTTTCTGTTCGTCACATGAAACCATGTTATCTACAATGTAAAATAAAGGAACTATGTTCGCATAAATAGATAAACTGCAAGCATGCGCTTGACTACAACGTGATCGTATTCAAAATGGTATCGTCAGAAACTGAAAGCCAAGCTACAGTATACCCTAACACAATCTGTCCCAAATCCCAATTTTTTATGCAATTTTTGATTTA
>BKCP01005272.1:479840-511091 GCA_008636005.1 Striga asiatica | reverse complement strand
TTTTTCACCACTCTAGTCAGGCTGTCTGTTAGCACCTCTTAAGCTCCTAACTCCTCCTTTGATTTTTGTTTCCTCTTGAACATCTGCTCTGGTTGATCATTCTCTTGTTTTTTCTAAGCCCTCATTAATCTCCCATCTTATAGATGCCCTTCTCCATTCTTTCTTTTTTTGGATAAGCAGTCCCTCCTCAGGTTCTTTATCTCTCAAGGGACCACTAGAAGAAGGATTTTTAAGGTAAGGTTGATCAATATCCATCTCAGTTGTCTTTCTTTCTCCTCCTCATACATTTCTTTGGATATTTTGGAAAAACCTGTGTGATGGCAAAAGCAAGAGTGCTACCTCTGTTATATTATTCAATCTTCTTTGTAAAATTTCTCCCACCCATACCTAAATGAATTCTCAGTTTCTTCGGATGGATCTTCTGAGTTTTGCTCCCTGTGGATTGGTTGGGCATGTCCCTTTCCACTGAATTTTGAAAAGGCTTGTGAGCTTGGCCAGGGGAATTTGTGGAGGGACTATTTGGGCTGTTAGAAGAAAAGGATTTAGTCCCAAAGTTTCCAATCACCATATTGTCCTTCATCCAATCACCATATTGTCCTTCATTGAGATCTCCCTTTGCTATATCCTCCATTCTTTTTCCACATGATCTTTCCAAATGGTCTATTCGCCCATAATAATACGAGATATTCACGAGTTTCTCTTACTGGAACTTGACCACCAATTGTGTATTGTTTAGCTTCATATTAGCAAACCGAAGAAGAGGCTCTGTGACATCAACCACCACAAAGAGTCTGAGAAAACTTCCCCTCAGCCCCCCTACTTTCACCACTATTACACTCTTAGTTTCCTTAAGGATTCTACCTATTTCTACCCTTCCCTCAGAACATAGCCAATTGATGGAATGTTATTGACTTGCACCCAGAGCTTTAACTCAGAAAAACTAGGATGCAATTCCATAAGCCCATCCCACTCATGGAGAATTTAGTACTGATTCCCACAGACCCAATTCACCCCAGCTGCTATCTTATTCTAATCCTTATACTCCAAAATATAAACTAAAAGAAATTGGTTTTCAGTTACCTTACCTCAACTTGGGGTTGAATTTGTAAGATGATTCCCATAGTCGTTCGAATCCCAATTAGACTTGTTTTCATTTCCCCCCATCATCCTTCCAAACAGACTTCTGTGACACTCTTCAGCACTGATTTTGATGTCATCTTTCTGCAATTCGATAACCTTATTTTTAGATTTGGACAGAGTGATATTCTTTAAATGACACCCTAATTCCTCTGCTAAAACCCCAGAACTAGTGGTCCATGTCGCAATTGAATCCAACCAAGTACCTGCAAGTAAAAACCCTAAGAAAACCAGTCAAAGAAAACCATCTCGCAACCCTAAGACGAGAAGAAAGACATGCAAGGGACGAAGNTTCGTCAAGAGAATACCCGGTCACCTGAGAGACAATTACACGTTCGAAGTTATTCGAGCGCACTGCAATGTTAAATGCGGAGGAATTAAAATCATAGGCTTCTACTCTGGAGGAGCTCATTCCCAAGGTGAAACTTTACTTCTTGATGATAGATGGGGTCTGGAGCTTGCATTGGCTGAGGAGTGGAAAAAATTTATCTATTGTCTTGGTTTTTTAGTTGTTGTAGCTAATTTATGGAAGATTTATGGTTCTATTATTTTGTTATACCCTCTAGTTTTGGACATGACAGAAACTGGGTGACGGGTACGTCATCGCATGGTCACCAATAGAACCGGTTCTGATACCATGATAGAATCTTGGGGAAAACGGGTGCGAGCCCACTAACATGAAGCGCACCATGAACGGGGAAAGCCCATATGAAGCCCAAGTGAGGTTTCATCCCAAAACCAATTGGTGGAAGGAGGAGTAACACATTAGACTTATAAGGTGGGTCTATTTTCCATGTATGAACTGTAACGCCCCGACTTAACATAATTATCAGAGTACGTTTTAAAATATCTTTTTAAATATAATTTGAGAAGATGATTCGTAGCGTTACTAAAACATTTATTTTATCTTTTAGAAATCCGTTACGACCGTTTAAAAAAATTTACAACAAAAACGGATATACATAATATACAATCCGACTATGAAATCGGATCAAAAATCAAAGTTTGTCAAACAGTAAGTTCAGCGGAATATAGCGTGTCAAAATATATAACAAAATATTTAACTTCGATCCACCCGTCAACTTCACAGCTCCGGACCGACTTCATGACCTGAAAAATTTTATAAAAATGGGGAGTGAGTACCACTGTACTCCGTAGGAACTCATACTAAAGTAAACAGCAATAATAATAGTAACATCATGATCAAAAGCATATAACATAACCGTGAATTTCCTGGTCAACAGTATAAACCGGACCGGGATCCGTGAATCTACCGGCTGTCATGATGATAATGTTAATGATAATGATGATGACAATAATAAGCCGGAATTCATGTGCACATACTAGTGGTAGATGATGCCACTAGAACTTAGAACGGAATTATGGCAACCTGAACCGGCCAACATCCATTCCAAGCGGAAAACATGATTGGCATACCTTGAACATGATATCGTAATTATAATCAATGTAATACCCAGTCTGAGTCCCCACCTATACTGAAGATATGAAACTGGAAGTGCTGATAGTCGTGAACTGATCAAACTGTAACATAATATAAACAATTACTAAGTACTATGCTCAGATTAATAAATTTAACTGTTAAGATGCTCGACTCGACTTAATATGATATCCGGATATAAAGGAACGCACTAAAGGTTCACAAAATATTTTTTAGTCCGGAAATTACACTGATATGCTTAATTGACCTGGTTCGGCTTGGAAAATAATTTAAATTTTAGAATAAGATTTGGACTGAAAATTACGAACCAAAACGGACTTGAACCGCCGGCTAAACCGGCCGGTTCGCTAATTAGATGAACCAGGTCGGGCTGGACCGGACCGGGTTGGACCACCGGTTCACACTGGACCGGGGGTCACGGGCTGGCTGGGTTTGGTCCCTTGTCGGGCCTGTTGGGCCATGGCACGGCACTGGACACGGGCTAGGCATGACTGGCCTCGGCACTAGGCGCTGCTGGGCGCGGGCAGTGCGGCTGGCACTGGCCCTGGCACTGGCCGGGCGCGAGGGACGCGGAATAGGCGCGTACCCGGGCTAACTGGGTACTGGGCGTGCGGCTGGCACGACCCAGGTGCGACTGGCGCGAGAAATGACACGGCCAGACATGACTCGTGCGTCTCAGGTGCGACTATGGCTTGTCAGGGCGCTGCCGGGCGACCCTGGGCACGCGAGCGTGCTGTTGGGCACGTCCCGAGGCCTGTTAAGTTACTCGGGGTCAATAAGGCACAGTACTACACACTCGGGTGTGCTGTTGGCACGATCCGAGGTCAGCAGCGCGTGGCACGAGTGACTGTCCCGGGGTCGCGCATACCCGGCACTGGGACAGCACTGCCGGCATGGCCGCTATGTGCGGCAGCATGCCGTGACCGGCCCTTGCCGGCCGTTCAGCCACTTTCCTTGATCAAAATGACATGATTAACACATTTATACATACATGGGTCTGAGGGTCAAGATAAAACATGAAATTTGATTTTATTTAGCATGACGGGCCACGGCGTGCGCGATAGGCGCGTCCGACGGCCCTTGGCGTGTACCCTCGACCAAACATGATATTTTCTCGGGCAAGATGAATAGATTGACCATCATTTATCATTTAAAGGCTGTTGGAATACAAATGTCCCTAATAAAGTTTATCACAATGAAAGATACCCTAGTAGGGTAAGACATGGCCCGTGGGCGCGTGCTACGTGCACGGTCCACTTTCCTTGGCCATTTCATCAACAAATCGACAATTTATCTCGGGCTATCTTTTAAAACTGAACATATCACATTAAATACAGACTAATGATGCATGGTTTGCTCGAGAGAAGTTGGCTATATAAGGAGATGTTATAATATGGCCTAAAATGCACACCCGAGAGCATTTTCGAAGAATACATGAACTTAGACCCATAATTTGAACTTGGTATGATACAAGTAACATCATAACAGGGTTAGAATCATATTACCCTTTGATTGCTCGAAGAAATTTGATAGAATGTTGATGATGGTTTGGTCCTTTTCTTCTTCCTTGCGCGCGTACGTAGGTTGTGATTAAAATATCTTAATCTCGATTATAGTTTGCTTAGGACATAGCTTAAGTTATATGATGGAAATATGTCCAAGAGTTGGGATTTATAAGCGTGAAAATGGATCAAAACGTGAAGTAATATGCGTGACCAATAAGCTCGTGGCAAATGGCACGTCCTAAGGGCACGAGGTGGATTTTTGCTTGCTTAGTCACCACATACTTGGCACAAAAGGGCCACTTGGCTAAGGTGATGGATATTCACGTGATTTGCTCCAATCTTTTGTCCACTTGAGCTAATTAAATACTTAAGCACGCTTAGGACTCGATTATGCGTGATTAACCTAGATTAAGGCGATTAGAAGAAAATTAAGCACCCTAGTCGTGCCATTAGCAATGTTTAAGGACATATGATAGTAGAATGATTACTTAGGCTTAAAATGAACATAATTGAGGTACTTAAGGAACCATTAAGTACGATTATGCGTATGATTACGCACGATTAGCGCAAGATTAGCACATTTATCGCTCGATTAAATATGATTTAATTTGATAATATTTTTATCGGGCGATTGAACATAAATTGACTTATACTTTGGATTCCGAGAATAATATGAACATTACGAGGCTAAGTACGTAATTTACATTAGGTAAAAATGGGCTATTACAATCTGTCCTCCTTAAAATATTTCCGTCCTCGGAAATATCAAACTGAACACCTATACATGATACATGAGAAATATATACATCAAAACTGAAAATCAGGAAAACGAGCGCGAATATCAGCTTCTCGCTCCCAAGTGGCACCGTGGCGATCCCACTGAATACGAACGAGGGGAATCTCGCGATTCCGGAGTCGACGAACCTCTCGGTCCAAAACGGCTACCGGTTTCTCCTCGTAAGATAAGTCTGGTTGAATCTGGATGTCAGTATGCTGAAGAATATGATCTGGATCGCACACGTATTTACGTAACATGGACACATGAAAAACATTATGAACATTGGATAATTCGGGAGGCAAGGCTAAACGGTAAGCGACTTCGCCCACTCGTTCGAGAACTTCGAACGGGCCAATATAACGAGGATGCAACTTTCCTCTATTTCCGAATCGAATGATCCCTCGGAATGGACGAACTTTAAGAAAGGCTCGCTCCCCAACTTCAAATTGAATATTGCGTCTGTGCTGATCGGCTGACGATTTCTGCCGACTCTGAGCTGCCTGGAGTCTTTGTCTGATCAACTCTACATCTGCCGCCGTTTCCGCGATCCTGTTCGGACCAAGTATTCGGCGTTCACCGACGTCGTCCCAATAAAGAGGGGAACATTTACGACCGTATAGTGCTTCGTAAGGAGCCATTTGAATGGAGGAATGATAACTGTTATTATAAGCAAATTCACATAATGGTAATAACGACTCCCACTTAGCACCCCTGTCAACAACCAAAGATCGCAACATATCTTCCAGTGTTTGAATAGTCCGCTCGGATTGTCCGTCAGTCTCTGGATAATAAGCCGAACTGAATTCTAATCTGGTGCCCATCGCCTTGTGCAAACCTTCCCAAAATCTACTAGTGAATCTGGGATCCCTGTCTGACACAATAGTAACAGGCACTCCGTGGAGTCGAACAACTCCCTCGGTATAAATCTCGGCTAGTTTGTCCAAAGACATATTCATCGATACTGGCATGAAATGAGCAACCTTAGTCAATCTATCCACCATGACCCAGATAGCATCGTGATGTTTAGATGACTTCGGTAGCCCTGTAATGAAATCCATCGTGACTTCCTCCCACTTCCACTTCGGAATCTCGAGTGGTTGCAGAAGGCCCAAGGGACTCTTGTGTTCTGCTTTGACTTGTTGACAGGTTAAACATTTCTTTACAAAGTTGGCAACGTCCTTCTTCATTCCACGCCACCAGAACGATCTTTTCAGGTCATGATACATCTTCGTACTTCCCGGATGAGCTAAATAGGGTGCGGTATGAGCTTCTGACAAAATTTCCTTCCGCAACGCTTCGACTTTCGGCACTACGATTCTACCTCGAAATTCTAAGGCTCCATCTGAGCCCAATTGGAATCCTTCGACACCTCTGGCATGGACTTTAGCATTAATAACACGGATAAATTCATCAGACATCTGTTCCCGCCGGATTCTCTCCCTTAACGTTGGTTGAACCTGCATAGCACTAACACTCCCAATATTCGCCGTAGGAAGTGCATCAACAATCTGAATTTGCATCCGAGCGAATTCTTGGATAAGATGGTTCTGCTGAGTAACGACGTAAGTTAAATCACCCTTCACCTTGCGGCTTAGGGCATCAGCTACAACATTCGCTTTCCCCGGATGATATTGAATGGTACAATCATAATCTTTCACAAGTTCTAACCAACGTCGCTGACGCATGTTGAGCTCTTTTTGAGTAAAAATATATTGCAAGCTCTTATGATCAGTGAAAATTTCGCAAATGTCCCTAACAAAGTTGATCACGATGAAAGATAGCCTAGTAGGGTAAGACATGGCCCGTGGGCGCGTGCTACGTGCACGGTCCACTTTCCTTGGCCATTTCATCAACAAATCGACAATTTATCTCGGGCTATCTTTTAAAACTGAACATATCACATTAAATAAAGACTAATGATGCATGGTTTGCTCGAGAGAAGTTGGCTATATAAGGAGATGTTATAATATGGCCTAAAATGCACACCCGAGACATTTTCGAAGAATACATGAACTTAGACCCATAATTTGAACTTGGTATGATACAAGTAACATCATAACAGGGTTAGAATCATATTACCCTTTGATTGCCCGAAGAAATTTGATAGAATGTTGATGATGGTTTGGTCCTTTTCTTCTTCCTTGCGCGCGTACGTAGGTTGTGATTAAAATATCTTAATCTCGATTATAGTTTGCTTACGACATAGCTTAAGTTATATGATGGAAATATGTCCAAGAGTTGGGATTTATAAGCGTGAAAATGGATCAAAACGTGAAGTAATATGCGTGACCAATGAGCTCGTGGAAAATGGCATCCTAAGGGCACGAGGTGGATTTTTGCTTGCTTAGTCACCACATACTTGGCACAAAAGGGCCACTTGGCTAAGGTGATGGATATTCACGTGATTTGCTCCAATCTTTTGTCCACTTGAGCTAATTAAATACTTAAGTACGCTTAGGACTCGATTATGCGTGATTAACCTAGATTAAGGCGATTAGAAGAAAATTAAGCACCCTAGCCGTGCCATTAGCAATGTTTAAGGACATATGATAGTAGAATGATTACTTAGGCTTAAAATGAACATAATTGAGGTACTTAAAGAACTATTAAGTACGATTATGCGTATGATTACGCACGATTAGCGCAAGATTAGCACATTTATCGCTCGATTAAATATGATTTAATTTGATAATATTTTTATCGGGCGATTGAACATAAATTGACTTATACTTTGGATTCCGAGAATAATATGAACATTACGAGGCTAAGTATCTAATTTACATTAGGTAAAAATGGGCTATTACATGAACGATGTGGGACAACTTACAAGTGATATTCTAACAGAACATTTATACTCTTGCTAAAAATCTTGTTTTCTGTTCTTTTTTTTTTAGTAATGTTAGTAGGTGCGCTTCTAGCTTAGTGTTAGCTAGGAAGGCCATTGAGGAAAGTAATGTTTGATTTCCGGTTGGAATCTTCAAGTTTTTTGGAGTTGATCTCTTGTTAACTAATTGGCTGGTCGGTTGTATTTATTTGGAGCAATGAAAGTTTATATTGTTGCTAATTTTTATTTTTATTTTTTATTTTTTATTTATTTAATTATTTATTTTTAGAAAAAGTCTCGTTCACCCCTCCTTTGCCTCAAGTATATATCAAATATAATAATATGTGGTGTCGCCGCGAGACAACACCACTCTCTTCCGCCATACCAGAAATTAGATTACATCAAATATTGCTACACATTCCAATCTCACCATTTTCCTGACCGTTAATTATAAGAAACGTCATGGCAACACATGATGCAACCGAGGGAAAAACCTAAAATTCCTATCGATTTTTTTTTTTATCTGGAAATTCTTCCATGGCCCTCCTCTGCAATCTGCAGCCACTCGCAGCTGCATTTCATATACGACACAATAAATTGCAAATAGCTCGCCATCATTTATATCCCCGTTTCAATCAAGAAAAATCCCAATTTTCCGCTTGTCCGGGATTCCATTATATCCTACCAGTAAAATCAGCTTCACTTAATGGATACCCCATTAACAAAGAAGACGATTGCGGCCTTCCATTGATCGATAGTGAGAGAATAGAGTTGAGCGAGAAGCTGAAGAAATGGGTTCAGTTTGTGAGAGAAATCTTGCCCGGTGGAAACTGGTGGAGGCTCTCATCAGAAGGCGTTGATAATGTCATTTCGGCAAAGCCCGTGACAGTTTTGCGGGCCCTTAGAAAAATGTGGGAGATGATTGCCCACGATAGATGGGTTGTATTTACTGCGTTTGCTTCACTCATTGTCACTGCGGTATGTGTCTGATTCAAAGTTAATTTTTTACTCACTTGAGTTAATTTCTGCTTAGTTTATAGATAAAGCTTGATGCATTCGTTGTGATCATGTTTCATAGAAGCGTTGGTTTTGTGGTTTATTTTTCTGCTATTATGAGTTTGTTAGGTAGTTCTTGTTCACTGTTTGACCCGAGGATACATTGAGGAAAACTNNNAAAAAAAAAAAAAAAAAAAAAAAAAAGGAAACAGAAAAAAGAGTGGCTGACTTTCCGAATAGGATATCATGGGTTCCCTCATTTCATGTTCAGGTTGTTGGATATTGGGTACTAGCATGTTTGTTTGTGAGATTGAGTTTACTCAATTTTATTAGTTAAGCATACCAATACACATGCAATAGCGCCTTGTTGTTTACTTTCATTATTCTAAAGATATGTTCGGTAAAATATAAAAGTGCTGATTGATTTTTCCAGAAAAACTTTGGATGTTTTGGTTGTTTCGTTGATGAAAATTGTTAACTGAATTTTCCTAGTGGTGGTGAAATCACATGTAATTTTTTCAGCCAGGAAACCCTTTAACTTAATACTCAATTCCTCATTAAAATTAGTCATTTGTAATTATTTTCAACGCCTAGAATTTCGCGCAATAATTATTTCAGTTCTATGGTTCAAATTTCAGAATTCAAGTTCAGTTTTATCAAACAAGTCTAAGGTTTTGTATCTACTCGTTCCATATGTTATTTAGTGCTGAATTGCTTTCTTATGACTCAGGTTTCCGAGATAGCAATCCCTCATTATCTGACTGCATCAATCTTCTCTGCGCAAAGTAGTACAATCACCCACTTTCACAAGAACGTGCGCCTCTTGGTTATACTGTGTATCACTGCTGGAATATGCAGGTTAAGATCTTGTACGGTCATAACCTCCCTTTCTTCTAAACAAGTAGTTGTTTGTTTGGTAGACTATTGTTTAAATACTGATCCTTTTCTCTGTTCATCAAACTTGCAGTGGTATCCGAGGTTGCTTGTTTGGCATTGCAAATATGATCCTCGTGAGTTGCCTGACCTTTCTTTTATATATCTACAGCTTCTATTGACAATAAAGATGCTGGTTTTGTTTATGAAAGATGAATTTGTTGAAGAGCATCTGCCAAATCTTCAATGATAATTGAATGAAAAATACAATCATGACTTCTGCTGCATTCACCTCTTATATGGAATAACAGCTCGTAAGAGTTACTTGTTAAAATAGTCATAAGAGAAGCTAAGGTCCGATATTTCCTTGCCACTAATCAATGGTTCGTGCACTTTTCTGATATCGTGAAACAAATCTATTAAATATTATTTTTTTTAAGTTTCTCCAACTGGAAAGAAAGAAAAAGATAAAATATTGATTTTCAGGTCAAGCGACTGCGGGAAAGATTGTACTCAACTCTTCTTCTTCAGGTTAATTGAATCTTGTAATCTTGGCCGTCAACTAAGTTTTGTATTTCTTTTTTGTTAGACATCCTTAGACATTGTTTAACAAATAATTGCTTTCTTTTGTAGGATATTTCCTTTTTTGACTCAGAAACAGTTGGTGATTTGACGAGTAGGCTGGGTTCAGATTGTCAACAAGTCTCTCGTGTGATTGGAAACGATCTAAACCTGATATTGCGCAATGTGCTTCAGGTTAGTTGTTTATGTTATGTTGAAAACCGTGTTTTAAGCTTTAGCTGTGAGCTGAGAATCTCAATATTGTCAACCGTAGGGTTCAGGTGCTCTGGTTTACCTTCTCATTCTTTCATTGCCACTTGGACTATGTGTACTCACAATTTGCATCTCCCTCTCAAGCATTATGCTAATATATGGCCAGTAAGTTATTTAGATAAATCCTTTGTTAACTATTGAGTTTTTCTCCTTCACATTATTATTTATTTACTCCACTTATTGATAATTGTGTGAACTTGACATGTGGCCTTTTTGTGGGAATACTTGTAGAGTCTTAAGTTTCCTGTAACTAGATAGGGTTGTAACTAGATTTGGTTGTATTCATCGTTAGAGTTTTACTAATTTTAGAACTCTTTTTAAATTGGTATTTCATATTTTTCCTTTTGTAGTTCCAGTGCTAATCTCTCTTCATCTTGTCTCTTGTTTAGGTATCAAAAGAAATCTGCTAGGTTAATTCAGGAGTTCACTGCATCTGCCAATGAAGTAAATAAGTAAATCAGACTTCTTATATAAAAATGTTAGTCAATATGCGGTTGCTTGATTTCACAAAACATTGATTTTCTATAGGTAGCGGAAGAGACATTCTCTTTGATGAGAACTGTACGGGTTTATGGGACAGAGCAACAAGAACTTGAAAGGTAAATTACATGACTATTACATTTATCACCTTATTATCTTTTTTTGTCGATGATAATATAAGTTGATGATGCTTGCTTTTACTCTATCTCCTTACAAGATATGGAAGTAGTTGTTATCATTGAATGACCATTTTGTTTTCAGCAACTCTTATAATCACATACGATAAATACTATTTAATATTACTTATTTATGTAGTTATAAGAATAATATATTTGATAAAAATGTACTTTTATATTTTTTATAAGATTAAAAAGTTCTTGATTTTTTTTTTTCATTGTTTGATAAAATATTAAGTAACTAACTCATTTTAATATTTATTGAAAATATATGTTACACCCATTATTCCCTTTCATGCAGTAATTTAATAATAGTTTAACATACAACACATTTATTTTTCATTTTAATTCGCATAGTTAATGTTGGTAAATATATCACAAATAATTGTTTTACATCCATTTGTACCTTTTTATTATTAGCATGAATATTTCAAATCTACGAATATACCACAAATTTATCTTATGTTATTTTATACTTAATTAAATTGCTTTAACATGAATTTTAGAATGACATTTGTTACTTGTGCGACTTACATGTGTTACATTATAGTAATTTTTATAACTTATGTCATATAACTACTTGAAATATATAGTATATTAATTGATAATTAATTTTTTTTTCTAATTAATATTAAAAAATAATTGTATTATTGTTATAAAGATAAATATAATTTAATTTTTTTTATACATAGAATATGGATGTTAAATTGAAGCTCATCAAGAGATGATTAATTTGATATATTATATATGTAAAACTGATAACAAATGCAAAAGTTATTAACTTTTAAAATATATTTATAATTCAATGGTTATAATAAGAAATGATATTAAAATGCAATTAATACATGTAACATGATCATATATAATCAGCATATTTATGGATAATCCGAACCTAATTATTTTTGGATTAGAAATAAATTAAAATCTACATAAGCCTAATAACGAAGCATGTAATTTTGCCACATATGATCCCGAAGCATGCGGACATGCAACATAGGCTCAACGCGTTTTGAATTAATATATAGGGGGATAATAGGGAATGATATTAAAATGCAATTAATACTTCTAATCTAAATGACCATAAAGAAGCAACATATTTATGGATAATCCGAACCTAATTATTTTAGGATTAGAATTAAATAAAAATCTATCCAAGCTAAATAATTAAACATGAAATTTTGCCACATAGGATCATGAAGCATGCAGGTCTGCCACTTAGATTCAACACATTCGAGAATTATATATAAAAGGATATATATAGATATATCATTTAGATTTTTTAAAAAATGCATAAAACTAAGTATAAAACTTTTTGGCTTTTATGTCTTATTATATATCAATTAATTGTATATCTTTACTACGTTATATATAATTACAATTTTTTCAATAATACTATACTCAAATATATAAATTTTTTATTTTGTCCATTTTTTTAAGAAAAACAATGCTTTATTATAATCATATATTGATATCAATAGATAAATGAGTAATGATATTATATCGATAAAATTTATTGGTAAAAATTTAATGTATTTTGAACTTATGGCATATCATGATTCCCAAACTATTTTTAATTAATTTGTATAATTATATGGTCAGAATTCAATCATATTGCCCAATTAGTATCCATTTCGACTTGAAAACAAGTAGACTGAGTTTTAGTATTATACAACAACAACAACATACCCAGTATACTCCCAACAGGGTGGAATCTGAAGGGTCAGTAGTACGCAGACCTTACCCTTGTAATTATACAAAGAAGCTGTTTCCGTAGCGACCCAAGGTGCATTGTGCCGTTTGATATATATTTTTTTTCTAGAAACTTCACTAATAGAAGAAGCACTAGAATTTAATTGAGCCATTTTGATCTAGTCCATTATTAGCACTATGCTAGGAGAATTGTCAACAATGACTCTTCCAGCTCCATTTGTAATGGACAAAAGTTTTAGTATTATACAATTTCATAAAATTATTCTAATCTTATTTTAAGCAAAGAAATTAAGTAGATTATTGAAAAACAACCATTCAACCATTAATCTCTCATACTATTACACAATTTATTTTTATTATAGGTAATTCTGAAAAATAATATTTTTATACTTTGTGGTCGTTATGCTTACAAACAATACCGATTTTACAATATTTACTTACAGTTATTAATAAATATTTACTTATAGTTATTAATAATCAAACAAACTCTCAAATTTTATTAATAAAATCGTAAAATCATTTAAGAATCTTAAGATAATATCAATAAATAAAATATTTAACCTATGAAAATTTTAATCCTCATTGTTTATTTAGTGCCCATCTTGGCTCAAATAAAGTATTAATAATAAAAAATCGTGATTTATTTTAGTTAATATTAATAATTGAATGAAAAAGTTCGAATATTGTAAGTGTTAATAATTTAAGTATTAACCCTGATATTAAATACCTAATGGACACGTGAAAATTCGTTTACTTTATTGTCTTTGCGACCAATATTGATTAAAAAATAAACAAACAAATAAATGACGATTTTTGTGGGGTCATATTTCAGTTGAATAAGACTAAGGTGCAATTTCTATTATAATTCTAAATCAAATATTTATAATTTTTTTAAATAATGAAGTAGTTCTCAATGAATTGTTCCATTTTCCAAGAAATTTCTATTTTAATTCTATACAAAATAGTTATTTTCTTAAATAATGAAGTAGGTAATGAATTGTTCAATTTTCTAGTTTGCTAGATTATGTATATATCTCACGTGTCTATTATTTCAGTAAAATATTAGGTATATTTTCTTAATTAAAATTAAGTATGTATGTGTCGATTTATTTATTATATACAAGTTAACGCTCAATTAAATTATCATTTTATAACAAGAGTTATCGTTTTGTTAAAATTGTCGATAGGTAAATGAATAGTTGAAAATATTTGAATTCTTTATATTTATTTATTATGTTGTTTTTGTTGGATCAATTTTCTTTAAAGAACTTTTAATATTAACTAAAATTATGAAATGCGGTTACAATTTTACCATTAAAATTATATTAAATATAAGGACGTTTTTCAAAACATCAAATATATATCATTTCAAAACTTTGTTGTTTGGCTTGATTTTTGGGAGATATGAAAGAAACAGTTTTACAGATATGTGGAAGAAAGCAAATTCGTGAGGAATAATGGTGCGAGAATATTGAGGTTGATTTTTAAGAGATGTGGAACGTTTTGTTTGTGTATTTGTATTTAATTAATTAACTATTAATACAAGGTAGAATAGGTAGTCTATTAGTAATTTGTCATATTTTAATATGAAAATATAATGATTTTATAGGTAGTCTATTCTTTAATTAAAAATTTAAGATAAGATGGGTATTATTGTTTTACTAATTTGTCATTACAAATATGACAAAGCAAGGGATTTTGGGCAATTCATATATAATATCCATTTCTGTGTTCAGAAGATTTTAAATAGATTTGTCATTCTTGCGCAAAAAGTATATGGATGCAGATAATTTGGAATTAAGGCTTGGGCAACCATATAATCCACTATCTATGTTGTCTCTCCTCCCCTTGCATAGAATATCATTGGGGTCAGGGTTGAGACTCTATTTAAATAGATTAGATTAGTATTTGATACATAAGATTAGCTTGTGTGGAATAAAATTTTCGGCTTTAAGCTTCAGCAGGAAGTTTCTTCCCGAAGTGTCGGCCTTAGGCTCGTCCCGAGTTATTTGTGAGTTAATTTGTTAACTAATTCTATCCCGCCCAAGCTAAAAAGCCGACAAGCAATATTATCTCTCTCAATACCTGATCATCACTTCCTCACTATCCTTTTATAAACATATTATTTATTTAAGGTTATATTTAATAAAGAATAAAAATGATAACGATTTGATAGCCTTCCATGCCAAGTAGGATCCATGATTCCAGTAAATCCCTTGATTTGTCCCTTACTTATTTTATTTCATTCTTTCTTTCCTTCCCATGATTTACTTTTCTAATCTCTATCGATTCTATATTTGCACAATCTACACTAACAGGAATTAAGTACCAGAAAAAATAACAAACTAAAAGGAAAGTGAAGAAAAATTGATTATGGAACTGAAAAGTGAAAAAGAAAAGATGAAAAGAAAGAATAGTAAAGTAAAAAAGAGGTGTTTGGGTTGGAACACTTTTGAAGAAAAATATAGGAATTTAGAGCATCTCCAATGTGACTTTTGACATTATAAAAAATCATACATATCATCAACTTTTGAAAGTATGTTACTAATTTATTCTCCAATGATCTTGTCATGAACTATTTCATGATGAGGCGGATGTCATTTAATGTTGACAATGTTGAGTTCACTTTCTAATTTTTAACACCACCATGTTTAACATGATGACTCATCAATTCATTTTATATTTGATATTTGGTTTAATTTTTTAGTGTTTTTTAATCAATGAATTACTTTAATTGGTCCACATATATAAATAACTTCTTACCAAGTTGATGCATTGGAGATACTAGTTTGATTCAAATTTTTAACCTTTTAACATTATTCCTATGTGGATTAACATTGCAATCATTAATTGACATGCGATAAAAATCATTGTCTCTTCAAGCCATAGCTCTTACTTGAGCTGAAAGAAGGATTGGCACCGTTTACGCTTTGAGATTTTGCAAAATTGAGACTTTCCTCTTGTAGCCCTAAGAAATCGTTTGTAGCAGATGAGGGCAAAATTGGTAATGTACATCAATAATCCCAAAAGTTGCCAAGTGAAACAAACGTGATGAAGAGTTTAACCATGTCCCATATGAACTCCCAATCATAAATAACAACAACTATGGGTTGAATTTAACGTACAGTGTAAACCACACACCATGTAATAATTTAGTCCAAATTCCATCTCGAAAAACAAATGTGCCCTTAGGGTATCTATATATTTGACGTAATTTCCAAGATTCGTCTATATATATATTATATATGGATTTATATATATTCTTATTCAACTGTAAAATCTGCCTTACTGTCATACTTAAATCCAAATATTCTTATTCTTTTGGTGAGTAGGTATCAGCAATGGCTAGAAAGATTAGCTAGCATAAGCTTGCGACAAAGTGCTGCATATGGATTTTGGAACTTCAGCTTCAACACTCTATATCACTCAACACAGGTTGAACATAACCATGTCACAACACATGATAAACATTGATGCAATTGTCCTTCTCAAGCTAGTTTTACTGTTATCTCTTTACCTTTTCTTTCTTTCTTTCTTCCTTCCATTTTTAAGAGGAGCTTAGTGTTTAATGTCTAGTTTTACTGTTATCTCTTTACCTTTTCTTTCTTTCTTTATTCCTTCTATTTTTAAGAGGAGCTTAGTGTTTAATGTTGATAGTCTCTGAAAAATTATTTTATCATTACATTTATTTTTGTATGTTCATCATGAGCTTCATACATGTTCTGGCTTTTCTCTAAACTTGGAATAAATGAATGAGAGGTACCTTTGCAAGCAACCTCTGAATGTCGTTTACGAACTTGGGTTTATGGTATTGTCTTAAAAATTAATTTTGCTTATGTGTTTTTCTATGTTTCTCATGAACATCATACATGCTCCGGATTTTCTCTAAACTTGGAAAAATGCATGACAAGTACCTTGGGACCTCTGAATGTCATTTATGAACTTGGGTTTTATGATATTTTTATGCAGCACATACCAATTCCATTCCAAGTTCTAGTTTTCCCTATTCTAGATGATGGGGTCTTTCCTTACTAGGTATTCAATTAGTTGATCATCAAGTAGTGGCATCTAAGTTTAGATTTGTACTTCGATATATAATACGTCCCATTGTCTAAGTCAAATTGGTTCATTAGTCTCTTCTTTGTAGGATCTAACTGAAATATTTGCTTGATTATTTAGAATCGAGATGTTTGTAACTTAAAACATAAGTTCTTGCAGGTTATTGCTGTGCTGATAGGAGGAATTTCTATTCTGAGTGGAAATATAACAGCCGAGCAGCTTACTAAGTTCATTTTGTACAGTGAATGGCTAATCTATTCAACATGGTGGGTTGGGGATAATTTATCATCATTGATGCAGTCAATTGGAGCAAGTGAAAAAGTCTTTCACCTTATTGATCATCCACCCAGTCACCAGTTTACTGCAAAAGGTATGCCCTTTTTCATAACTAAAGATCAATATGTAATTTCTCGTTTGCATGTTCTCTACTGAACATTTTAATACCTGAAATCTTAGGGCCCATTGCCAACAAAATCAATGCCTATGGAGTGGAGATTCGAGCCATATTATAAAAATTTTAGTCTCCATATTTTATTTTGGTTTTAGGGTCGCTATTTGTTTGGATCATCATGATTTATTGCAGTTACAGAGAGCATGAGGGTTCTCTTTAGTTGTCTTGTCGTTTCTGTTACACATAATCATTATAGGATTGCTTGGGAATATTAGTCTGCTGATGCGAAAATAACTTATTTATTTTTGACCCGCTATTAATGAGAGGATCATACAATCAAACAGAGAGACCTATTTGATTAGTTATTAAGGTTACTTTTCTTCCTGCCTTCCATTTGTACTAATTTGGCCTTGGGGATGGCCCTTGCATTCATTGACAGCGTCACAGAATACCCAAGAATTTGATTTTGATTTGTGAAGCCGTCAGCACAGAAAGGTTTCTGTTTGGAAAAATGGAACAATGTCTTGATAAATCTGAATTTTTGTTTTTTTCCTTGTCCGATGGTCCAAGAAACTGCACGTTTCCAACTTAACCTTGTCGAATTCTCACAGCTTGATTGGATTGACATTGATATATAATCTAATATACTGCAGGGTCAAAGTTGCATAAGTTGATGGGACAAGTTGAATTTGTGGATGTATCCTTTCACTATCCTTCCAGAACTGAGGTGAGCTTATCATCTTTCCTTGCACATGCAGCTTGCACATGCAGCGCACGTGATTAGTAATACTTTTATAGGATTTAAAAGTTATATTATTATTGAAATTATGCTAAAAATTCAAAATTTTCTATTAGTATAATAAAATAGGAACTAAATATATAATAAATTATTTAAATGTATTCGCACTGAAACATAATCTTTAATGGTATTAATTAAAAGTTATAATTGAATAAAAATAAATAAATAAATTTGTCTTAAAAATCAAAAAATGAAATCAATCAAATTGAAGTGATTTTTTACTGCTAATGAAGTGTCATTTATCTATCGTTTGTTAACTAATGTTGTCTTGACCATTGATTGAAATCATGATGGTAGTTGTCTTTATATTTTGTAATTTTTTATATCTTCCTTCCGTTGTCATCCTTTGTCACTGTTGCTTGTAGAGATTAGATTTAATTGTTACTTCAATGTTAATAACGTCATTTGGATGTTTTCTCTTACTTATCTATGATATATTTTTGTGAATGACTTTAGCCAAAAATAATCATGCATTATACACAAATGTAAAATTTTTATTTCAATTTTTTTTTTGAGTAAAAAATATATATTTTATTAATAAAAATGTTTTTTTTTTCCAACTTATTAAAAAAAAAGATTCCAAATAATAATAATACTTATGCTCACCTTTAATAATACACATGATATAAATCTATTTTTATGCCAATATATATTGAATGTATTTTAACTAAAAGCTAATTAACATTGTTTGGATATTTTCTCTATCTTATCTTTCGATTATAACGACAATATTGTGTTGTTACAGTTAGTGAGCCTTTTTTTGCCCACAAATGTAATGATATGAAATATAAAAATTTATTTGGAAAATATTAGTGAACAATAACACGAGTGAAGACACTTAATATATATAACAAAATACAAATAACCAATGTGTTTATTGAACATTTTTACATACTGAACACTTTTTATATGGAAATTCAAGACTGTCTCAAACATTAGAAAGAGTTCATTGAATCATAAATTAATGGTTCTTTTATGTAATATTTTTATCTTAAGATTATAATGCGCATTCCAAACAATAACTTTGGACCTTATATGAACTCAGCTGCGAAAAGGATGATGCACCTTGTTGATACAATTTCTATCAATGTATTATCTTAAGCTTTCCCAATTTGCATCATGTTAAGGCCCCAGGTATTATTATATTTTTAATAATGGTTATTTTTTATTTTGTTTCTTTTTTTGCTTTCAAGGAGTGAGCAGTAACAATTTTTGAATGATTATGACTTGAGTAATGTTACAAATAACACCAACTATAACATCAAATGCAAAGTAACATACTCACTATTTTCATTTAAATGATTTGGTGATAACTATTTTGTAACAATTAGACGTATATAAAATATTTATGATTTCGTCGAATATTTGTTATTTATTTATTTTCTATAATAATTTTTTTTATTCATACTAAAATTAAAATAAATGATATTTAAATCCAACATATATTAGTATGGAAAAATATTTATACTATGTGTATTATTGAAAGGTGATATTATTCACAATCTTCTAAAATTTCAATTATCTTAAAAAAGTAATAAAAGCAAAAGTAACTTTATTAACCACAAAGAACAATTTTATTAATTTATTATNTTCACATGGCATAAATAACTCTTATAGTCATCAGAAAAATGGTACAAAGGTCCCAAGCCTGGGTAACTTAGAGAACAACACCACCAGTGTTGCCTAGAGCAAATCACAAACCAAACCAACTCGACAGAAATGAGATAAAACCAGACCTAACAACTACCTGCCCCTATTCAGCAGTCTCTAAATTCCAAATAAACACATAAATGACAGATCAATACAATGAGAGCAAGAAGAAAAAGACCACTCACTCTAGACCTAGACTCTTCCTCCTTGCTCATAAACTTTACACCAATTTCCTGTCCTTGAAGCCACCAATCCCTGCAAGCTGCTTTGATAATCCAATACTCCGCTGCCACTTTTTTCGAAAACCCAGAGATTCCGAGCTCGCCAGAGCCACCACAGAATGTATGTGGTGAGTTGTATTCTGTCTTCACAAACCTCATCGAGCTTCATAGTACTTATCTACCACATATGACCAAAGAGCAAATTTCATTTATGCGATAAATTGAATAATATGATCGACAATATTTTCTATAATAATTCAAAATATATTAAAATAGTTTCTATTGTTGGCTTACATGTTCTTTTACTATATAAATAAATATTTTAAATTTAAATAATTATATTAGTTATATAGGAGGATTATACTCTAGTTTCTATCATTTTTAAACATATAATACTTGATATTTCTATTTTTCAATTAATTTTATTGAAAAATGAACAAAATTTTATTGAAAAATGATAATTAATAATTGTAACTCCTATATTAGTGATAAAATTACATTAGCGACCTTGGAAATTATTTATATTGAAAGGTGTTTTTGGCAATTCAATCTTCTCAAGAAACAACTCTCCCTTGAAGAGAGTTATATATAGATTATATTGCTATTAGCTTTTTATCTAAATGATTTGTTCAGCTAGTAAGCTGAAATCTTTTCGAACTCTTATTTTTTGAATGAAACAGTTACAAGTGCAGATAAACTACATAACTTTTATGTTTATACTCAACAAGACAAATTTATCATGTTGTATTGTTGCCACATTAGGATGCTTCTCGTATATGCAGTTTTTATTTTAGCTCCCAGAGCAATATACCTTTTATGTTCTACATATGTTGTCCATGTCTAAGATGTTAATGTTACAAACCTTAGGGTTTTGGTTAAAATGATACATTCACATATGAAGATGCCCATATCTATAAACTTAAGGCTTTAGTATATGGGTTGGGCTTCTAATATAGTTAACACCTCCTTTAAACTCAAGGTGGAGGTGAAGGTGGAGGTAGAGGATCTGAAGCATTGAGTTTGGGCAAGTGAAGCCGATGATTCTCTTTCAATTAACAAAATGAGAAGTGAGGGAGTAAGAATATGTTTTTGCTTCGTATGTTATGGATCACTTCATGGCTGGATCCAACCCCATAATGGGTGGGCCAACTAATGTGATTACTCCTTTTTTTTTTTTTTCAGATCGAACAATGACCAATTTATTGTAGAAATTTGCGGATCAATGATTAGACCACGCAAACTAGAAAGACTTTCTTGGAACAGAAGGGAATATGTATGGTCTTCCGAAGGAGTTAGTTGCTTTGTTGTTCATTGGATTGATGTCTGATAGCCTTTCCCCAACCTTTGTCATGTGTAGCTACGAAATATGTGTTGTGCTTTCCTTCACCTAAGAAAGAAGGCTAGGTTTAAAAGGTGCTGTCAAGTAGCTCGACCAACATGGTGCATGCTTTGATATTGCTCTTTAATTTGTGCTTTGGTGAAGAAATCAACCACTTCCAGCTCCGAGGGCATATAGCGAACAACAATTGTTTTGTGATGACAGTGAGACCAGGTAAAGGAACTACTGACTCCAATGTGTTTTGTAAGTGTATGATTCACAGAATCATTGGTAATCTGGATGGCTCTAGTATTATCACAAAGAATAGGTGTAAGAGCATCACATGGAATACCAAAATAGACGAATAACCATCGAAGCCATCTAATTTTAAAAGTGGTAGTAGCAAGTGCTTAAAGTTCTAACTCTATGCTAGACTGAGATACAACTGTCTGCTTCTCGGACATCAATGTAATAGGAGAAGAACCAAGAAAAATGCAATAACTAGAGACAGAATGACAATCTACTGGATTACTCGCCAAATAGAATCTGAGTAAGCATGGAGCTGAAGTGGACTATCACGAGCATATAACAAACACTAAGATGATGTTTCCCTTAAGTACCATAGCACATGAAACAAATGCTCAAAATGAACAGAAGTAGCACTCACAAGTTGACTGAACATTTGAACAATGTGAACAATGTCATAACGAGAAAAATCCTCAACAAGCGTACTACCAGTAGTTGGATGAAGCTGTAAGTGAAGATGTCGTCGTCCGATTATCATTCATACTAGAATAAAACAAAAAGGTCTTGTATGTATTTGTACTGGACTCAGAAAGGTAATAGCCCATAAGGCATCACCTCGATGCCCAAAAAGTAACCAAGTGTACTCAAATTGGACATCTGACCAAGTTGTTTTTGACATGAGAAATATGTTCCGCATCATCTCCCGTAATCAACATACAGAAGTAGACTGTGTCCACGTGGAGAAATGAATAATATGACAGAGATAAAATGGTCAAACCAAACACGTGGAGCCTGTTTGCGACCATATAAAGCGCGACGAAACATGTCCGGAGGCCTCATCAACACTCGGTGGTGGCTACATATAAACTTCCTCATTAATGAAGAAAAACATTCTTCACATCTATCTAATGTATGATTTAAGAGTTAGTAGCAGCCACTGCTACCGACAATGGTCATGTGAGAAACAGGAAAAGTCTCATGTCTGCTGAAAGCCTCTAACAACTAGACGAACTTTATATCTTGAATGGAGCCATTCGACATGGTCTTATTCTTAAAGACCCGCTTGCAGATGTTAGGTATGACATGTGATGGTAACCAAACAAGATCCTAAGTGGCAGTACGATCTAGTGCAACAAGCTCCTCTGACACCACTTTGGAAATACTCGAAGCTTCCTTGATGGTTCATCAATAATAGTACCCGCACGTGGAAAACCCAACCTATCAGGAGGCTCAATAGTAGCACAATAACGTAAATTATTTTCATGGCCAACCTGAGACTCTAGGAATAGCATGTGACACATCAGAATCAATATCATCAAGAACGGGAGCATTGGGACTGGTCGGGGTAGTAGAATGAGACGGAAGCTTAGTGTTACCTTTGAGACGAGGAGTATAATCTTGTGTGGTGTTGTTTATGTAGTAGAGGATCAGGGTGATCGTGAGTGGTTGAGATTAAGGAAGGAGAAGAGACATGACATCATCAATAGAGGAAATAAGAGGAAGATATAAGAAAGTAGACTCTGTAGAGATGTTAGGTGTGTAGAAGGGTTATAAAAGGACGGTCATCGGCAAATGTTACATCATGAGACATACAAATGCGAAGAGTGGAAGAATCGTAACAACGATAACCTTGCTCAAGACAATATCCTAAAAAGACAAACTTAATAGACTGAAGTTCTCACGAGGAGCAAGAAAAACATAACACATAGATTCGAAAACTCGAAAATGATTATAGTTAGGGAGAGTACCAAAAAGTACCTCACTAAGACACTTGCGAGACAGATTGGATGACGGTTGTTGGTTGATAAGATAAACGGCTGTAGACACAACCTCTCCCTAAAAATGAGAAGGAACAAATTAGACAATCAGAAGAATTCGAGCACTCTCAATGAGATTCTCAGTGAGATGACGGTGTTCTCTTTCTGCAACACCATTCTGAGCTCAGGACAAGAGAGTTGGGCAAGAGTGCCCTCAAAAGTAAGAAATTGACAAAAATTATCAGATAAATAGTCACCATACCACCAATAGGTGTAGAAAATTTAGTATGAACCATACGAGCAAAAATTTTGTAAATATAATACAACTGGAAATGATGTTTTATAAATTAAATTCAAGTATATCGAGAATGATCATCAATAAAAATAACATAATATTCATTACCACCGAAAAGCGGAAGAACCCCTTACATCAGAATGAATGAATAAGATCAAAAGGTAAAGAAGAATGAGAAATGCTAGTAAAATTGGGTGTTGTAGTTGTTTTCCAAGCTTGCAACCCTTACAATGAAAACTAGACTAGATAGTTATACGACCTAAATAATCAAAATAGACAAACAAGACCCACACAAATGACCAAGATGATGATGTCAGTTGGCAAAGGATGAGGTGGAAGATGAAGCAATGGAGGACACACGAGCGGTAGAACTTGTGAAAGAGGGAAGTCGCAAAGTGTCTAAAATTTAGTGACTCGGAGAACCTCTGGCCATTCCCAACCAGAGTCCCGCTTTGATTCCTGAATAAAGAAAGATGAGTCATCAAATCCAACAAATCAGTTTTGATCAATGACCTGGCCTGACTAAAGATTCATGGATAACTTAGAAAGATAAGAGATATGAGGCACTGAAAAACGTGAATTGCATAGAGTAGTCATGAGTAATATAACAAGAAGTGCCATCAGCTGTTTGAATATACCATTAGTTGACCGCCTTGCAATCAACCAAGTGGGATTGATGAAATGTCATGAAAAGATGCCCCTGAATTGAGGATTCAATACTGAGGAGCATGGACAGGAGATGCCGCGGTTGCAGATACGGACCCCTTTTTAGCATGTCCTAATATGAGCCTGAGCAGCACGGCATGAACGATACTCAACCAACTTTTCTGAGTAGAACAATTCTAGACACTGGTCTTCCTGCAATACTTACAAGGTTCTGAAGAACCACCTCTAGGTGCACTAAGCCTCAACTATCCTTTGCCAAGACATTATGGGATACTGACGGAGGAACAACTGACATAGAATGGAGACACTCAGCATTTAAATCTAATAATGCTTTTGCCATGGTCAGAGTAGAAGAGTTATGAAGTAAACAGAATGAACTCAAATTCTGCTCGAACTCTCATGAGAGCGATAAATAAAGAATTTCTCAACACACTTATGTGCTAAACACTCCTTTGTCTTGAGTTACCATTGAGATAAGTAGTCGCACCAGACAATGAAAAGCCAAAAAGTACTCATCAATGGACATGTCATTCTGTTCAATCACATGAATTTGTTTCATAAGTGTTTGCAAGAGTGCACCACTATCTTGAATATAACGTTGTTGCAAATAGGACCACATCCCCTTACCAAAGGGAAGAAAAGCTCAGAATTGTGGATTGTGGACATTGTTGATGATGGAATTTATCACTTTCCCGTAATTAATTTCAACATTACTATTATCGACCTTTCGTTCGTGTCCCTCATTAGTCTCTCTGGAAAGCTAAACCATAACCCCTCAGTTTCCACCACAGAAAAAGCCGACTCCCTCCCGATAGTTTTGGCCATTTGATAGCGATCGCATTGAGTTGTGACCTGATTCGTTTATGTATGACAACTATGCCTTTACGACAGGCGAACGACAACGTATCAAGCGAGCAGCGATGAGCATGCCCAAAAGATGCTGGTAGATGCATCGTAAGACCACACAACGGGTTAACAGTAAAAGAACAATAGACGAGGGCGAGAAACCCTAACCCAAAGTGATGTCGCATGCCAAACAAACACCAAAACTGCCCAAGACACAAAACTAAGAACAGTTCCCAAAAGATTATGAGCCGACGGCAGTTCAATGGAAAAAATCTTGCAAGCCACACACTCACATGCGCCGGCGCGTGAGGATGGGTGAAGACTGTCCGGCAGCGCGTGGGACCCACACGCGCGGACTCCGGCAACAAAAATGACCGGAAGGTCGATCCTGGGGCAGCGAGGCTATTGGTTAAACAGATCAGTTGTGCTGTGAGCAAAGCCACATGGTTGAACATGAAATTTATTTTGAATTATGATATAGAATGATTATTCATATCAACTAACATTACACATCTTCTTGAATATATTCCCACTTCTCTATTTTTATGGAGTGAACAGGTGCCTGTTCTCCAGCATTTCAATATAGCTGTTCATCCTGGAGAAGTAGTCGCCATTGTAAGTGCTCTCTCTCTCTTTCTCTCTGTGTGTGCTAGGGGAAGAAATGATTTTGAAGATCTGACTAACACCATTGAAAAAAATTAAATTAGAGGTCCTGAGCTCCATGTCGTAGGGTGTCTACATATCCTTATCTCACATATTATGATTGAGACAGATTGATAGCCATAAAAATTAGGTATCAGATATATAGGATAAGTAGAAAAAAATTACTTTTGTTTATGCCTTTTGGCTTGGCAGTTAGTAGGAAATGAGAAGTTGAGGGTTGACATGGCTGTTAGTGCAGATTTTAATATCCCTTAATAATATTATTTCTTCAATTAGCTCTTTAATTCATCATGATCATGCTTAGTTTTATCATTATTTTCAATTCAATACTGTCATCCAACAACCTTAACTTCTGTATGTATGGTTTTTCTAGAGGAACATCTTTTTATGATGCTTTCTTATGTACAAAACATTGAGACATTAATGCCCTATAGTTATCAATTTTTTCCAGGTGGGTCTTAGTGGTAGTGGGAAAAGCACCTTAGTCAACCTTTTGCTCCGTCTTTATGAGCCAACAAACGGCGAGGTAAACCATATATTCTATCTCTTGTATGGATAGGGAAGGAAGAATATGGGAAAACATTAGAAGATTTGGTGGCATATTATTAATCTTATAGAATCAGTTGTAGTGAGGGATAAGAAGTTAAGCATTTAAAATCCTTATAACAAATCAAATGATATTTTGGATGAGGTCATTCAACAGTGGACTTAAAATGCATTAAAGCTCTTTTTGAGTCAATATAGAGGGTTTCTAATCCATCTCATTTGGAGTCATTCCTCCAAACTCTCACCAAATGCTACTCCAATCCAAATTCCAAATGTAATTCCAGGAAGCTTAAATTCAATTCAAAGTTGACTCCTGCTCGTAATATGTCCAATATCCATAGTGTATTTCTTTGATTCTGATTATGGTTATGGCATGAAAAGAGACTATTGTGAGTTTAAATTTGGTGAAAGGATTTGAAAGATTGATTTAAAATGATTATCTGAGATGGATTTGAAATCTGCCAAAGGCTCAAAAAATAGCAAACAAAGATTTGAAACCCATTGATGACTTTATCCAAGCTACACCAATGAATTTGGTTATCGCAGACTTGAAATCATTAACTTCAAACCCATGAATTCTGATGAAGCCTTAGGATATGTCATGGTCAAATGTCTTGTCGATATTTATGATCTTTGGAAATTTCATTGTCTCACTATTACGTTCTTTCCAACTTAAGATAGTCCATATTTTTAATAGTTTCTATGCCTCACTATAGGGTTTTCATTTCAACTTCAGATACTGATTGACGGCCACCCAATGAGAGAACTGAACATCCAGTGGTTACGAGAAAGGATTGGATATGTTGGACAGGTACAGCTGATTTCTACTGGAAATCAAATGGCTTTAGGGTTTTTTTTGTGGTTTCTTATGGTTTTATTTTTATTTACTCCTTTTGGCAGTTTGTAGGTTTAGATTTTAGTTTTTTCAGTAATTATATTGTTTTTAAAATTTGTACTTGTTTTTTAGCTATTGTTAAACTAGTGCTTAGCCTGTGCGATACACGAAGCAATAATAATAAATTATATAAATAAAATAGTGAAAGAATATTCATTAGTATAAAAGATAGTTTTGAATGTTAATATTAATATTCTTTTTTCTTTTATTTATACAAAATATAGTATTCTGCTACATAATTTATATGTTTGTTTAACCGTTCTCTTTAGAGATTTTTTTTAGGACTAAGCAACATGAAAATTTAATGTGTTCAAATATTATATACAAAATAGTTGTCACATAAATACTTCTCTCTCTTCCCTTACTCATACCGTATTATAATATATTGTTTTTTTCCTTAAGTATTCCTTAAGTGATGGTAAAGTTGAAGAATTAGGGCAAATATTATAGTCACCACTAATTTTATCTGAATGTAGTTTATACTATTTCGAAGTAACAAAAATTTACTAATTTTTGATGACATGATTTTTTTATACAATTTATAATAATGTATAAAAAATTTGAATTTCCTCTTAGTCTACTAATTCATATTCTTTTTTTATAATTTATAATAATGTATAAAAATTTTGAGTTTCTTTTTATAATTCATATTTCTTTTGAATTTTGAATTTATAATATATATATATATATATTATTAATATTTTATTTTTTCTTTCAGAGTTAATAATTTCCCAGTTCAATAGATGATCGTTGGTTTGTCATCATAATTTGTAATAATATATATTATAAATATTTTGATTTCTTTTTCTCAACTTATATTTACATGGCAGTTCGATAGATGATTCACTAGGTTATCATAATTAACAATATATATTTTAAATATTTTGAATTCTTGTAATCTAATAATTACATGACAATTCGACAAATGATTCGTGGTTTATCTTTTTGATATCTGATGTGCAGTTGCACCACGAACCGACTCTCCCCAATATTTGCTCCCCGAAGACCTGCAAAGACGACGGGAGATGTTCCCGGCGTTAAACCTTCGACAATCAAGTTTGTATGAAAAGCTGTGTGAAAATATATTAAAAGCTTAGAGTGTATAAAGTGTTATTAGCCTTTATCTTTTTCCCAAACATCACCTATTTTTAGAAGATTATTAGCTTCCTGAACAAGCTAATTCCCTGCCCTGCCCGACTTGCATTTCTGCCCGATAGGGCTTCATATTAGTAATTTTAGCTTCACTCTCATTCCCCCGATTGTTTATCCTTATCCATGACTCTACACGTGTCTCTTATGGACAGCTTCAACTCGATCTACTACGTAGGTCGAACCGCCTCATACTAGAGTCATCTATTGAGCTTACCCAATGTCGAGCTCTCCAATATCCGAGCTATAAATCAATCTGTCCTTGCCAGGTTGTCCGAGCTACCTATATGCTGAGCTATTGACACTAACATACTATCTGAGCTCCTTAGAAACCGAGCTACTGACGCGGTATCCTAGCTGCTTATACGCCGAGCTATATATATATATATATATGTGTCGTTATTAACCAGTTGAACATCTAAATACTTTGAACTAACTGGCTTAGCTAATCCTCAGTTTATAATTCCGGCTAACCACAACCGATTCAGCCGTGCTATCTTTATGTGTTATATCATCTAGCCCTCCATTATTAAACGATCAATAGATCTCCGAGCTCCATAGACTTGTTTGATATTAACAACTAATTTTTTCACCTTGCTCGCCCCATTCAGTATTTTCAACTTGAAATCTCAGACATACTTCGTACCCTGCCCCCATCCCTGTCCCATATGTTAGTCCCGTCGAATTCTGCATCTATGGTTTTCATTTGAGCCCTTAGGTTCCTTTCGATCAGATGGTTAACCTTCATTTAATCCTTTATAAATATCCTCTCCTACTCAGGTTCATTTTTATACTTTCAAATTTTCAAATTCCCTTAGGCTCTGTTTGTTTTGAGGGATTTGAAATCACTTGATTTCAAAAATTTTTAAATATAAATTTTTTTACTTGCACACTCCTTGAATGAATGTGTTGAAAATATTATAAATAAAATGTCTAGCTCGCACCGATGGTGTTGTCGCGGTGGTGATGAACCTAAATGATCGCGGACGGTGTGGTCGTCAACAGTGGATTTCAAATGACTAGGTTTGAGGAGTCATTTAAAATCCTTCAAAATAATGACTAAAAAAACATCTAGCATGAATTTGAAATCCTCCAACATCCATTACCATCCCAAAATACATGAGGACCTGAACTTGTAAATTTAAAATCAATGGATTTCAAATCCCTCAGTAAATCCTTCAAAACAAGCGGAGCCTTAAGCAAAAAGATTCTCTGCAATTTTCGGCGACTTCCTTGCAATTGTTCGGTGTTCGTCTCCATTTCTTGTCCGGTTGATCCACCACCAGTTTTGGCTGCTCTCCCACCGCGGCCGGCTTCTCCACCGCCATCTGAGGCTGCGCTACCCTCGACTTACCAATCGCCTACGCGATAATCCGATCCAGCTCCCCCCTTAGTAAGCTGTATCACTTCTCACTACTCCACACCGGAGCTCCTTGACTCGGCGTCTGTACAACAACCTCCTTTCCTTTCCCCTGACCGACCACCATCTCCCATTCTAAGTCCGGCGTTAAGGCTTGGTTTACCCCTGGTAAGTTCATCTGAGGAGTAACCATCGTCCCTTCGCTACTAGCCCATCTCAAAGGTGGTCCGACCCCAAAAGGTGTTTTGGTTGCCCAAACCACTTCCAGGCCATCCAAATTCCTCCATCAACTTCTCATCCACCATAGTCGTTTTCTCCATCTTAGCTTCTCTGCAACCATAGAGCAACAGTGTTACACTACAGAACTGCAATTCGCGCAGTTGCACCTCGAACCGACTCTCCACAATCTCTCAACCGATTTGCTCCTCGGAGACGTGCAAAGACGCCGGGAGATGTTCCAGCGTTAAACTTCCGACGATCAAGTCAGTAAAATGATGTGAAAAGCTGTATGGAAATATATGAGTGTATAGTGATTGGCCTTTACCTTTTTTCCAACTTCACCTTTTCGCAGAAGATTATTAGCTTCCTGAACATGCTAATTCCCTGTCCGACTGCCCGAAGGCCCACCCGACCGCCCTTTCTGCCCGAAAGGGCTGTTAGTTATTTTAGCTTCACTCTCATCCGCCTGATTGTTTATCCCTTTTATCCATGACCCTACACGTGTCCTTTATGGACAACTTGAACTCAATCTTCTACGTTGGTCGAACCGCCTCCTACTGGAGTCCTCTATCGACCTTACCCAATGCGGTGCTTTCCAATATCCGAGGTATAAATCAATCTGTCCTTGCCAGGTTGTGTGAGTTCCCTACGTGCTGAGCTATTGACACTGACATACTATACTATTAGAGCTGTCGAGCTATAAATACAGACTCGTGCTTATACGCCGAGCTATTTACATGTGTTATTAACCGAGCTAGCTTATACGCCGAGCTATATACATGTGTTGTTATTAACCGAGTTATCTTGAACATCTAATTACTTTGAACCAACTGGCCTAGCTATTCCTCAGTTTATAATTCGAGCTAATTACAACCGGTTCAACCGAGCTATCTTTATTTGCTATATCAATATCGTATATACTTGATCCCTCGAAATAATTGTGTGAATAACTTTAGACTATTTTAGATTCGTGTTTGTCAATTACTAGTTTAGATTATTTTTATACTAAATATATTTTATTATACATGCATTCATATTTTATTGTATGAATAACTTTAGACCATTTTTTATTTTTATTTTTGAATTAGTATTTAAGTATAGTTTTACTTTATATATGAAATATTAACTAATAAACTTGTTAATACTTTAGTAATAATTATTCAGTTGAAATATTTACTAATCGCAAGTTATCGATATCATATCACTAAAAATAAAAATAAAATAGATTAGTTATAAATAAATAATGATTGAAAATTTTTGAGAAGTTTAATTATTATATTTAGATCAATTATTCACATCACAGTACCTAAAATAAAAATAAAATTCTCATCCAAGTAAAAAATCTTTAATATTTGAAAAACTTTCCTCATTAAGTAACTGATAATATTTTTTTTTTTTT
>BKCP01005272.1:434891-471775 GCA_008636005.1 Striga asiatica | reverse complement strand
ACCGCGTCTACTTTGCGCGGGCACGAGCACTGACGGCAAAGCTAGCCTCTGCGTGGCGCGGGGGCGCGCGAACAGGCACGGGGCCGGCACTGCACGCGCGATAGACGCGGCTAGTGACCGTGACCGACCCTTGGCCTCTATTTTTCAACTTTTCTAGTGACATGAAGTATGAATAAACATAATATGATAAAATATGCTTAAAAATTCTAAGAAGCCCTAGGAGTTCTCGGGTCTATATGCATGTGGTCCGGTAGGGCCGTTAGGGCACGTGTGGACCTAGGGTCACCGAACCCACTACTCTAACTTGCACAAATGATTATGGCTGAGTTATATAAATGTAAATATATGATTTTTAAGACTGGGATGTTAGGCTTAACATGCATGTACCTTAAAGTGGCTCGGGAGCTAAAAATCACATATTTTCGAAGGCTGGTTGACTGAGTAAATGAACTCCAAAAATTCTCAAAATTACATATCTTATTTCTCATGATTTTTAAGTGCCATTTAGCTATCAATCTTGGTTTTTCAATACTTATTGCGAAAAATTTGAAAATAGGGTATTTAATTCCTTAAAATCGAAACTCATGGGAAGTGACATGCTTGGGTACATTTTCCTTCATGATAAATCATATTTTATCACAAGATGACTAGTGAAAGAGGATTGGTCGAACTTACCTTCACCAAAAATAGAAAATGGCGGATAGGGCTTGGTTAGGCTTGCTCGCGGCCTTGGGTGTGCTAGGCTTGGCTCGGGTGGCTTTGGGCTGAATTGGTAGGCTCTATGAACTTATAAAAATCCAAGGAAGACTTGGATAGTGATAATCCCTGAGAGAACACGAGTAGAATGGCTGATGCTCGGTCTTCCTCCTCACCCGGGTGGCTCCACGCGCGTGAATGGTTAAGGTAAGGTCTCCTTGGTTTTGCTCTATCTTCTCTCAATATTTCTAAGTATTCTAAGTGAAAATGCTGGAAAAATGCTGAGGGAAAAGATTTTAAACGTTGGAAGTGGAGGGACCAAGACTAAGGGGAGGGTGAGTGGGGGACATCCCATTATTTTATGTTCATAGGTGTTGCTAATGTCTTGCAAGACTTGGGTGGTCAAATCTCGATTTTTGGGTGGTCCTCCTAGGGGTTTTCAGAGCACAAATGCTTAAGAGTATGTTTGGTCTTGTGTGAAGTGAGTGGGGGACATTGTAGTAACCAAGACAATATTTTATTAACATGTCTCCCCACTAATCTTGGTCTTGAGCTAACATGACTTTGACTTTGACTTGGCTAGGGCCAATTGGACTGAAAATGTTCCTTAATAAGCTGACTATATTCACACAAATTTAGGCTCGAGAGAAGTGGGCCCAAAAATGGTGTTTTGGGCCTTGGAAGCTGGACTGCCGTTGCCTGGCGCGGGCTGGCGCGGGGGCCCTGGTGCGGGGCGTGTTGGGCGCGTGGATGGCTTGGGCTGGTTTTCTTGATCAATTTTGTTGATGTTTTGGACTTAGAAAAATTATGCTAATGTTTCCTAATACTTAGGCTTGGTCTCGGACCTCGACCCGGGGCCTTGGGCGGGGTCGCGGCTCGAGTGGCTTGTTTAACTTCTCGGCTTTCCGAACGAGGTGTAGGACTTTAATTCGCACTTCATAATACTTAGAAAATTCTAAGTATTATGCTACTAAAGTTAAATTATTCTAAGGCTCGATGACTAGGGTTCGGAACGAACGAAACTTAATTCGAATAAAAATATTCGAATACTTAAAATGAACTTAATATATTTTTTAGCACTTAGCATATACTTAATAAATCTTGAATTTCTGAAAATTACGAATTTCACTTAAAAGTCGAGCAGTGAAAATTGTCTTAATATTTTAATAATAATCGGATCAAACTCAAACTCAAGCTCCCTTCTACGCTTATTCGCGTAGGCAGTCTGTCTGTTCTTCACCTCCTTCAGCTTCGCTCGGATCTCATCAACCTTCTACACTGTGTCCTCGATCAACTCGGGACCGAGAACCTGCTCTCGCCGACTTCATCCCAATAAAGGGGTGAGCGGCACTTGTGACCGTACAAAGCTTTGAACGGCGCCATCTTAATCGACGAGTGATAGCTGTTGTTGTAGGCGAACTCCACAGTGGGTAACAACTCCTCCCACGAGCCACCGTGCTCGAGAACACAAGCTCGGAGCATGTCTTCAAGCGTTTGAATGGTTCGTTCCGACTGTCCGTCGGTCTGTGGATGATATGCGGAGCTAAACTTCAACTTCGTCCCTAAGGACTCGTTCAGACTCTCCCAAAACTTGCCGGTGAATCGGGAAACTTGATCTGAGACAATCTCGGCGGGAAACCGTGGAGTCGAACGATCTCTCGAAGGTATGTGTCTGCGAACTGATCCATGGACATGTCCATCCTGACGGGCATAAAGTGGGCCGACTTTGTCAGCTGGTCCACCACAACCCATATCGCGTCATGGCGCTTGGCCGACATCGGCAGTCCCGTGACAAAATCCATGGTCAGTTTCTCCCACTTGCACTGCGGGATCTCTAATGGCTGTAAGAGTCCCGGTGGAACCTTGTGCTCGGCTTTCACCTGCTAGCAAACAAGCACTTCTCAATAAACTCGGCGACGTCTCGCTTCATCCCCTTCCACCAGAACGACCTTTTCAAGTCGTGATACATCTTGGTGCTACCAGGGTGCGCCAAGTATGGAGCACTATGCGTCTCAGTCAAGATTTCCTTCTTCAGGGCCTCGACGTTCGGCACAACAATCCTTCCCTTATACTCCAAGTCACCATCCGTGCCTCGGTAAAAGCCCTCTACTCCTCCGGCATGAATCTTTGGCCCCATCGAGCGAATGAACTCGTCGAAGGCTTGATCCCTCCGGATCCTATCTCAGAGCGTGGGCCACATTCTCATCGCTCGAATGCCTCCCAAAACTGGCAACTTGGGAGGTGATTCGACCACCTCTAGCTGCATCCGAGCGAACTCATGAATCAACTGACGCTGCTGAGTGACCATACAGGTCAGCTCGCCCCTTCCCTTACGGCTGAGGGCGTCGGCAACTACGTTCGCCTTGCCCGTATGATAGTTAATGGTACAGTCATAATCTTTCACTAGCTCCAACCATCGCCTTTGGCGCATGTTGAGCTCTTTCTGAGTGAAGATATACTGTAAGCTCTTGTGGTCTGTATAAATCTCGCAATGTCCCCCGTACAAATAGTGTCTCCAAATCTTCAGGGCGTGAACCACAGCTGCCAACTCAAGGTCGTGAGTCGGGTAGTTCACCTCGTGTGGATTTAGCTGACAGGTTGCATAAGCCACAACCCTGCCGTCTTGCATCAAAACACAACATAGACCCTACTTCGAGGCATCACTATAGATAGTGAAACCCTGTGTGGGGTCCGGAAGAGTCAACACAGGTGCTGTCGTAAGCCTGGCTTTGAGCTCCTGGAAGCTCGACTCACAACGACTATCCCACCCGAACTTGTGGCACCCCGCCTTACTAGCTTTGAAAAATCAGAGTAAAATTTTTGCTTTTGTCTTCGAAAGGTGGTGCGAGCTTGGTTTTTCGAAAACACTAACTTGTTGCGGGATGACACAGATAAAAACTTACTTATCTTGCTCACATACATAAATTAAACATGCAACCAAACTATCCGCTACGGATATGGAATCACACATGCAATGTCTGAACTGTCTCGCACAGTCTAAAGTCTGCTAGCGGAAGCATCCAAAATACAGAAATACATAGAGTACATGCATACATATCTGAATGGATACATGATCATACAATTAAGGACATAAAATGTGCATAAAAATGTCCTCGCTGTCATGACCATGCTTTGCCACGCATAGCTCACCCGGCACGCTCGACTCCGTCTCCTGAAAAACACAATGGGGGCGTGAGCAAACCACTATGCTCCGCAAAGACCAGTACTGAATAAGACATCATGTATAATAACGTGTCATGAACATAAATATATAAGAGCTGAAACTGTAAACTTTTCTTTTCTTTCTTTACTTTGGTCAAAAGACCCTCAGCCTCGGCCGCTCGTGTGCACACCCCGATGGGATATTAAGGCCCTCGGCCTCCAACGGTACCAGGTAAACCCGAAGAAAAGGGGAATTCCGAAAAATTAAATTCTCCAAAAATCAAAAGAAGAAAGCAAGATGACCACTTAAACATGGTGGGACATGAAGATTCTTTTATACACAAAGAAAATGACAAGGAGTTGAGTCAGTCAATTAAGTCACGAGAGACAACATCCATGTAAAAGTTCAATGTTGGGACAATAATTGAAAAAAGAAGACCTAGGAACATGTGATACACGTAGTTTTCACTCACCTATCGTCAGTGGAGCAATAATAGAAGAGCCTCATACCTCTATAAATCCATGATTTGGAGAAAGTGTAAGGTATTAAGCATTTCCTTCAGTTTTTTCATTCTACAAATAAAATTTTGTAATAAGTCTGAAAGTTGTATGTAATCTTACTTTTCAAAGTTTGAGAGTTGTGAGTGAAAATAAGTTTTAATCATTTCCTTTCAGCAATTTTATGTTCTACGAGTGTTTGCCTCCATTATGAGCTAAACGGTTTTCCCCTCTTTGAAGGAGATTACTTATGTAATAAATTCTCTTTAAGTTCTTAAAACGAGGCTTTTGCTCGCAGCAAGTTATCGTAATTTTCATTCATCTGTATAATTGAGTCCATGTACTCATAGAGTAGGAAACGAACCAAGTCTGTGGTGAGTGGTATCTGAAGGAGTTGGATAACTTGTAGTTCATCTTCCTGGACCGGATGAAGTTGGACGGTGAGGAGCCGGCTACAAAATGAACTAGTGACAGTAATTTTTCAATTGGTGGCATTGCAACCCATCTTTAGTAGTCTTTAGAATAAGCTCATGTAATGAGAGACTAGGTACTGCTAATAAACAAAGTGGGCACTATTAACTTATTAAAGAGGTACGATTAATAATACAAGGTGGTACTATGTTTTCTGAACTGAAATGAATATAAGGATATTGTGGAAATAATAAAGGGGTAATTGTTTGTTGCAAGTGGAAGGGAGTGTATTGGAAGAAAATTATGAGTAGGGATTGAACATGAAGTTGAAAAGAGGATTGAGGAGTGAGTTGGAAATACCCCTTTATCAAATTGCCTTATTGTGGCTCTAGGGCTATTTAAGGGAACGCCTCCCTAAAATAGACGGATCTAAATTAGAGCGTCCACAAATAAGAGGATTAATATTACAATTAGTACAATACCCTTGTATTACACGGGTGCTTGCTAAAATTTTTGTCTTAAATTTTAAATTAATGAGAAAAGTGGTTGAAAATTAAAATATTTTTTATAAAAAAAAATATATATTTTTTTATATATTTGTATGATACTTGTTACTTGTGCGACTTAGGCCTTGTTTGGCGATCAGCGGATAGCGGATAGCGGACTATATTAGCTGATTTGACCAGCGGATTGCATTAACGGTTTTTAAATAAGTGTTTGGTAAATAGCTGAAATCTTATAGCTGTTTGACATTGCAAAATGACCAATAAGGACATTTTATTATTTAGGGTGTATTCTTTTAATAATATTATATTAAAACATTTAATATTCTTTAGTTGGTAATTTATCTTACAAATATATATTATATTTTTCTTAAATTTACTAACACTTGATGAAGAAATTATTAATTTTACATTTTTCTAGATAAATTAATCATATGGATGACATATTATTATTTATTAGCACCATAAACCAGTGCAGATTGTAAAATAAATAAGACAAATTAAAAAGTTCCAAGTAAATGATTTCACGAGCATAATTACAAAGTTTTCAAGCGTTTGAAAGTATAAAAATTTCATAATCATGTCTATTCAAACAAATAATTGAAATGATCAAGCAGCACGACGACGTCTAGGTTGTCTAGTTGCCATCAAACTAGCAGTAATATCATTTCTAACTTTTGTCATCTCCTTAGTACTTGTGTTCGAGACCTATTGCGGTGAAATATGGCCAACATCCGCTAACACTTCTGGAGGAATAAAATTTATATTTTTACTAATGATCATAAATGCTGGATCAGGAATTTTGCTCATTCTAATGTAATTATGCAATGCAAATGTTGAGCAAATTATTCTATTTTGATCTCGAGGTGAATATTTTGGTAATTTAACTAATATTTTCCAGCGCGCCTTTAAAATGCCAAAAGCTCTCTCTATACAACTCCGTAAGGATGAATGAGCTCGATTGAAAATTTCTTGAGGCCCTCTTGGATTTGCACCCGGAAACTCTGTTTGATGATATCTTGTCTTATGGTAAGGTGTCAAATACCCTTCTCTTTCAGGATAAACTTTGTCTACTAAGTGGTATTTGCCTATGTATAAGAATATTGACAAACAATTTGTTAAGTTAAAATAGAAAAGGATACATTGTAATGGATAAAAAAATTAAATGATACATTAAAAAAAAAAAAAAAAAAAAATTACCTGTAGGAGGTTTTGGGAAATTAAGGTCTGGATTGGTAATTGCATCCAAAAAAATTCGAGAATCATGAGCGGTTCCTTCCCAACCAATAAGAACGTATGTAAAAAGTAAATCAACGTCACATGCTGCCATGACATTGAGAGTAGTGGTCCCTTTCCTCACTCTATATCGCAATTGATCCTCCTCAGGTATAATAACATCTATATATGTACCATCAATAGCTCCAATGCAGTTCTAATAAAAAAAAATATATCATTTTCTAGATGACTATAATTTATTTCTAATGTAAACACAAAGATAACATGTAATAAGTAAAATACCTTAAAATGTGGCATTTATGGGCAATTTGCAATGGGAATTCTTTGAACTTAGAATCCCTGGGTCTTATTATATCCCTTGACAAGCCATCCATGGAATCCAGAACTTCTTTAAAAATTCTACTTATAGTTTCACCAGAATGCTGAAATCTCTCTTTGGGTTCACGGTTTGAGGCTCCTATACTAAGAATAAATATAAATATTCCTACTTTCTCTAAAGTTGATGTTCTTTCTGAAGGGTGCAACCCATACTTACTTTCTAAGTCTATGACTAATGCTCTAAATGTGCTCCTGAATATTCGAAACATGTGAAAACAACGTTTTTCATGTCCATTCAATATTTTATGCATCCATTTTTCACCTGTCATAAATGAAGTAAAACATGGCTCTTTGTGTATGTACTTAGCATAATAGAGAGTGATATAACCCATTGCACAAGCCACTGAGTCGTAAAACAAACTATCTTTGTCCCTCTTACGTATTGCATTAGGTTCGTCCCTCAAATCCATACCTATAAACAACAACAAAAAAATAATTTACAATCCTGTATATGATCAAAACAACATACTCCATTTATAATAAAATTCAAAGTGCAACATCCAAATAACAACATAGTTCTCATTGTATTTAAAGTCTAACAAATGCAAGTAGCAACAAAGTTGAATAGACAAGAATATTCAATATACTAGATATTAAATAGGTGTCCACTAAAAATACTGACAAGACAATAATAAAATATTCACTCATTCTTCTCCATCTTCGCATACAAAAATTTTATCCATTGGAGTCTTGAGTAATCATCTGGTATACCATTAAAAACTATCCTCTTTTAGGAATCTTCGATCAAGCTGCAAGCAAAACAAAATTCAGGGCTCCCAGGAATCAAGTCAGTAATGGACACTAACTTTGCAAGAGTGTCGGCAAGTGCATTGGAAGAGTCAACACGGGTACTTGCTTCAAGATTCATTATCTCCATATCCTTAGCATTTCTCTCAGTAATAACTTTTACCATAGTATCAAGTTTCTCCATCAGCATTGCAACACCTCCCTTCTAGAGGATTCATTCTTCCGACTCTTTGAACTTTCTACCACATCGTTCTCGAAAGCCCTTTTGCTCTCTCTATTCATAACAATTTTTTTCTGTAAAATGTGGAGAAAGTGAAGTGGGAGATTGAATTGGGCTGCCGTCGATCCAAACTTCTTCCCACTCTTTATTAGTTCGGCTAAGATTAACTGCATCATTCTCACAAGTTTCATTAATACCATCATATGGAGTATTACCAACATCCATACTTGGGGAAAGAGATGGGATATAAATTGATTCATTTTCACATTGAACTAAAGTGAACTTAAGAGCCCCTTGAGCAACTGAGACTCCAAATAGTTGTTCCATCTTGTATTCTAGTTCAGGTTCAATCCCTTCATCTTGAAAAGATTTAAAATTAACATTTTCATACAAAAAAATATTAAAATATATCAGCTTTGACCCTTTTCATGATATTTTAAAGTAAAAATAATATTTAAGTTAACTGACCTCAATTTTTTTTTCCACCACTTGTCACTAGCACTTATTGTTCCTTTTTCATGATCCCATCCTAGTCCAGTTTCCTTTCCTTTCAGTGCTTTCCAGAGACTCCATCTATTTCTCATCCAATCCCATTTATTTTTAAGTTTGTCCTTGCCATATGTTAAATTATTTTTTTTTTGAAACTCAACCTCTAACACCTTCCATGGCATTCTTTGTGAGATTGTTGCACCACGTTTTCCTTTAATAATAATAATAATAATAATAATAATAATAATAATAATAAAAGAAACAAAAGAAGAAATAACATTAATAAGAACCATGAGAAAAACATTGTTGTGAATGATCTTGTATATTTTGAAATCACGTTCTTGTATATTTTGAGAAACTGAATGCTACCCAATCAAATTGAAAAGAAATACTAAGTCAATTGAGGTGAATAATATTTCAGAAGAAGCAAGAACCTATTACTTGTATAAACATAAATACATAATGAAAAGTTAAAGAAGTAACCAACTATATACCTTCTAGCATAGATAACCCCTACTTCCAAGTAACCGGCAAGCTATTTGGCGAGCTGAAAAAAATTAGATTTTTTCTTGAGAATTACCTTTTTTTTTTTTTCCAACGCTAGAATTCTCATAAAAATAGACGAGAACGTCAAGCCGAATACAACCCAAATGGGACAGACATTGGGAGACACACTTCAACAGTGGTCTAGAGACGAATACCCACAACACGGCTAAAGCAGGGACAAATACCCCGGATCCTTTACCCGGTTCAGACCACCAAGAAGCAAAAAGAAACGAAAAACCACCCGCAGCAGAACTAACAGCAAAAGACAGGCATCCCAATACATACAGACAATCAGCCCGCATCACTCCTAATACAAAAGAAAAGAAGAACAGCCCGCAAAACTATTAACATCAAAAGCCGGGCAACCAAACACATAGAAAATCCGAACAGGCTAAAAACAAAATTACATGAACGAGACTAATAACAGAGCACCTGAAAATGCGAGCAGAAAGATAAGAAAATAGAAAAACATAAAGGACACTAAACTGATCACTTGACTAGTCTGGCCACATTCTCGAATTCCTGCCATTCAACCCACGCTCGCTGGGCCACCACCTGTTCCGAAATCCACACCTTTTCGAACAACCACAAGTTCCTCGACCTCCAAAGTCACCACAGCAAAGTAGATAATTGGATTCTGGCTTCGGAGGTCTCTGTTTTGGCAATCGTGCACACCTGCCACCACCACTGCTTGAAGGTTGAGTTGTTCATGTGTCCTTCGTCCCATTCTAACTGAGAGTATTTCCACACCAGTTTAGCCCTTCTACACCTGAAAAATAAATGCTCCATCGTGTCCTCCTCCTCCCCGCACATCTGGCATATAATATCGACTTGCACGCCTTTCTTCTCCAAGTTGCAACTTACTGGCAGAATGCCTTAAAAGCTCCTCCATACGAAATGCTTTAATTTTTCTTTGACTCGTAACTTCCAGCTCCTATCTCTAGCCTTCATGTCCAAACCAGCAGATCGGCTGCACCCGGAATATCAAGTTTTGTCGCTTTTACGTCCATGAGATGAGAATAAGAGCTGGCCATGGAGAAGTTACCCTTGTCGTCAAAAGCCCATTTCCACCTGTCAGCCATACCTGTTTCAATAGAATTAATGGCTGATATTGCACTGTTGTCTCTATCGTTGAAATTGTTTTTAATCAGTTCCACATTCCATGTTGTTCTCTGCACATTTATCAACTCGCGCACCTGGATTAAATCACCATGAGTAGCTCCAAGGGGTTTAGGGTTCTGATGTCCCAGGTTAGGCACCCAGCTATGGTCCTCGATTTTTGTTTGGTGGCCGCTTCTAATCTCACGTGAAAAAATTTGGCAAACAGAGGTAACAGCTCCACTCAGCTATTCTATAGCCACGAGGCGGCTGGTTTTTTCTGAGTTTCGAAGATGAAGGTAGAGGGAAAGTACCTTGCTTTTAGAAGTTAGCTCACCAAAAGGTTAGACTCCGTTGTAATTTGCCACAGTTGCTTTAAGATCATTGCCTCGTTAAACCTTTGCAGATCCTGGAAGCCAAGCCCGCCATGACACTTTGGTTGAGTCACTTTGTTCCAGCATTTCCAATGGATTCCACGAGATTGACCATTGTTCTTACTCCACCAGAATTGGGCTGACAGCCGGCAAATCTCCTGGCACACTGCTTTAGGTTTCTTGAAACACGCCATGGTGAAGACGGGTAAGGCATTAATAACGGCCTTCAAGAGTAGGGATTTATTTCTCCAGCTGAACAGCCTGCCTTTCACTGCCTCAACTTCTCCAGCTGAACAGCCTGCCTTCTTCAGAAGTACCTAAATTCGCATATTTTGCTCTATGTTTCTTGTCCTCATGCACCTTGAAACCTCCATGTTAGCCAAAAGAACAATGTCAAGCTAGCACATGAACTATAATCTTACTGAAGCGAACATGTCCCGAGAAGTAGTCAACTAAACTCTGATTATCTAACACATCCTCTATGTCAACATGCAACTGGGAAACAAGAATCAATAATAGCATAAATAATCAAAGCATCTTGACCAGCAAATAAGGATTTCGAGATACCTACTTTAGTAATTAACTAGACTTGAAAAATTAACAATTAACAAATAACATCATTGCAGAAAATAAAGCATGAAGTAGCCACACCAATACTCGTACGATTCTGTTTCAATTCAGTACCTATAGATTGGTATTATAACACGATGCTACATTTTGGCACTTAATTTTGGTGATGAAATTCAAAAGGGAGATACCAGAATGAGAACCACAAAAGCATCAGAATGAGAACCACAAAAGCATAGTAGAATATAGCCAAAGACACTAAAAAAGTGAGTGTATCTAAGAATTGCAATAAAAATAAACAACAGAAAACACTAGTTATAGTTTCCACATCTCACCATAACCACATATTTGACACCACCCAAATCAAACTATTGCCTACACATCACATTAACTCAAATTAAGTTCTCATGTTGATCCAGAAAATAAGGATAAGAAAAACTGAATTCACAAAACAAGCAATTCTACACAGCATCACACACACACACACACATATATATATATGAACACACGAAGATGATCTTGTTGTGGATGAGAAAAACACACGAATAATATTGAAATCACAAATCATATATATATTTTCAAGCACACATGACATAAAAATAAAATTAAAGAAAAAAAATATTGAAATTACCTCTTCAAGTTTCGTGGAGGAGAATCACCAAAGATGAGCGTCAGGGCGAAAAAGGGGAGAGCAAGATGAAAAATATGGAACCCTTACGTTGGTGAGTTTTTTAGTGAATCCTCTATCCCCAAAACGCTGCTCTAATGAGCTTTTTCTAAATTAGAGGTTTGGACCCAAAAAGCTTATCAAATAAGCTATTTACCAAACAAGCTCAATAGCGGATTTGACGGGTCAAACCTCTCAATTAAGTGCAATCCGCTAATTTATCTTCAATCCGCTATCTACCAAACGGGGTCTTAGTTTTGTTATATTATAATAATTTTTCTAACTTATAACATATAACTACAAAAACATAAATATATTAATCAAAAAATAATTTTATTTTTCTAGTTAATTTTAATAAATAATTTTATTATTATTATTATCAAGATAAATATAATTTATTTATTTTATATGTACAATATGGATGTCAAATCAAAGCTCATCCAAAGATGATCAATTTGATATATTATATATGTAAAACTGATAAGAAATACAAATGTTATCAACTTTTAAAATACATTTACAATTCAATGGTCATAATAGGAAATGATATTAAAATACAATTAATACGTCTAAAATGATCATAAAAAAATCAACATACTTATGGTATTCCGGATCTAATTATTTTTGAATTGGAATTAAATTAAAATCTATCCAACTCAAATAATGAAGCATGAAATTTTGGCGCCTATGATCCCAAAGCATGTGTGCCTGCCACTTAAGCTCAGCACATTCGGGAATTATATATAGGGGGGATAGTAGTTATATAGTTGTTGCTGAAAAAAGTAAATAAACGAACAAAAGATTGAGTGGAGCAAACGAAATCTGACCAGTCTACATGCACGTCTATGAATACGACCCTCTTAGTAAGACAAATTCAATGGTGAGTCACCAGCTAAAAGTTACGCATGCGACACTAAAATGGTCCCCCAGACAGAAAACAACAAATTTGGTTCCAAAATACTTTGAATGTAAAAATGAGCACCAAACGAACTCCAGTTGAGAGAAAATTTGTGGGATAGATCCAAGTCAAAAAGAAGAATCCAATGGGGTAACCCACCTAAAATAAACATGACAACACATAAATTAAACCTAATAGAAATTTGTTTAAATTGTATTGGGTGGAAATTTGAGTAAATAAAAACCTCAAAATGGCTAAAATGTTATGAGAACAACGTTCTCAACGAGAATAATCTAACGGTAGCTCATTCACTTGAAGAAGTCAGACAACACAAGAATTAGTCCGAAAAGAAATTAAAAATTTTATTATGCCCCTCGTAATTAGCATACTTTGTTTGTTGTTTTTGATAAATTAAAAAATCAAGGTCTATTTTTGTTATTCTGTGAAAATAATATACATTTTATGATTGAAAATCGATATAGTGAACCAAATAAATAAATAAATATTATATATTGCAAGGGTCGGATCGCATTGGCATGAGACAGGATTTGGCAAGTGCATCCAAAGCCCAACAGCACTATTGATTGTGAGAAATAAAATTCCAACCGCATTTCGTGTGAATGAAAAGAGTAGTCATGAAGTTGAAAATTGCAATATTTCATGCTTTGGTTCATAGTCAACATTACAACCATAAAGTATCATCCTTAGGCGCCTTGTACAAGGCTTCCATTGCCTCCCAATATGGTCTTGTACTGATTCTTCAATGCATTGTTGAATATCCAAGATCCTCTTAACTATAGATTCTGGCCTATGAGTGATTGCAAAAGGTGAAAATATATGTGATGGTGATCTACCAACGAACTTCGACTTTGGATTACTCACATGGTGAAAATATATGTGATGGTGATCTACCAACTAACTCCAACTTTGGATTACTCAGATCTCTTAGAAACTCAGGTTAATGAACCTGGTAACTCGATCAACTGAGATGGAGTTGTCCATGACTGAGCTAGTGATCTGCAAAACAATGGCCGGGAGACACTCCTGACTGACGTCAGCACCCTCGACGATCAAGTTAGCATAGGAATGTGGAAGGTACGGTAATTGAGAATATTTAAGTTATCATATGAAAAAAAAAATCTCTAATTATACTATACCCCTTACGTTAGTGTCCAATTAATTGTTCGTTTTGGTGCCCAATAACTCTTGTTGCCCAAAAAGTTGCTCGTGGGTACGCTGCTCGAGATTCGTCTTTATCCCTATAGCTCATGTCCTTCTGCTTACCCTAGGTCGAATATATCTTGATATTTGCTTCAGGTCTAACAGCCAACTCTCATTTACGTAATTAGCCGCAAGCTATTCAGGTTGCTCGATTTCACCTCATTGACCTACATTTGTTCGAGTCCTAGAACATATAGGGTGTCCGGGTTGGGTATAAAAGCCCTTTAACCATAATGTGACCCGATCGGTTGCCTCCAACTACCTAACTAATCCAGTACTGAGCCGGTCCAGTCGAGCTAATCGTAGGCCTTGCTATATTGCTAGCTATAACAATTTGTTAAACAGTTCACAAGAAAATCATANAAATATCGACTTCAACATATGGTGTATATCAAATTGTATGCATTAAAAAATTAAAAAAAAAAAAAAAAACACATTATATCCATGTGCCATTATACATGGATTTAAGAATTAAAAGAAAAAACCAAAAACCTGTAAAAATAAGGAAGTCGCGGGATAAAGTTGTGGGAAAATCCCCAAAGCAGACAAACCCTACAATCGACAAGAATTGTTCTTCACAATCGTCCTAATTCTTACATGCAAAAATCACTACTGAATCGCCCAATTTCCTTTCACCAAATATCGAAGGTCGATATCTTCCCAACCCCTTCCATCAGAAATAAAAAATGGTGATGAAAAGAGATAAGACGCACTCGGGTTTGCCACCTCCATTATATCGTGAGTTTTTAATTTGTTTACTTTTTGTCTACTTGGCCCACAGACCCAGATTCTACTTCCCTTACTGTCGTGGTGCATCATGGAGGTGTCTTCCAAAACATCCCAGTTTAAGTTATATTGGGGGTTCAAGAATCATTCTTGACTATGTGGACAAGGTACACATGAACTTAATTCACTTTACTACATTGGCAAATGAGATTATAGGTCCTGGTAAGGAAAAAATTCAGATTGATTTTTGTGATCGTCTCAGCCTCGTATGCAATGATAGTGATCTTTTGGTGGGGTTTAATGCTGCCTTTCCTTGTAGAGAATTGCATCTTTATGTAGAAAACGTTGTCAATGAAGTTGTAGGGTCTATTGATAGTGAGTACTGTTTGGGGAGTGACTCTGAAAAATGATGATGAACTATTTTATCACCATATTGATGATGTAAGTTCAGTTGACGCATCTGTTGAAAGAAGTTCTGTTGCAAAATCAGTTGGGGATTTTGGTGTTGTTGGATCATCAAGAGAATCTGATGATGAAATAAATGAGAAAGGTGACCATGTTAATGGTGATGAGGCTGAGAGTAGTGAGGATGATGTTGTGAATTATAAAGATGACTTTAATGAGAACATGTTGTCTGATGATGAAGCAAATGATGAACCACCTCTTCCAGCCCCTGTATTCAATGTAGCTCAAATTATGATCCCACCTTCAAACTTGGGATGTTGTTTAGTAGCAGAGCTGGGTTCAAAAAGGCAGCTGATTCTTATGCTATTAAACAGAGAAGAAGTTTGAAGTTCACTAAGAATGACAAGTACAAAGTTTATGTGAAATGTGGTGATGATGATTGCCCTTGGATGATTAATCTAATTCAGGTGAAGGACTCAACCACATACAGGATCCACAAATTTGTTGATGAGCACAATTGTCCTCATACATTTGATGTCAAAAATGTGAAAGCATCTTGGCTGACAAATAGATATCTTGATGATTTCAAGACTGGTCCAAACAGAAAAGTGAAGCCATGAAGGAGGGAGGTAATTCACAAGCTTGGCTACCATGTTTCTAAGTTTCAAGCTTATAGGGCCAGAAGAAAGGCTCTGAAGATTGTGGAAGGGTGTCCTGACTAACAGTTCACTAAACTTTGGGATTACAGAGAAGAACTTATCAGATCAAATCCTGGGTCTACTTTTATTTTGGGGACTATCCGTCGACCAATACAATTTTCTCTACCTCGAGCTCGCCCGACCAATGTGGTAAACCGGTCTATTCTTTAGCTATATAATATCCCATATCAGTGAAGATGCCTCACACAAAATCTATGGTGGCAATCAGAAAGAATAGAATTGAAGGCTTGGATTAAACCTTTCTGTTTATCTGAAATAAAGGTCCAATCTTGTTGGTTTATTATTTCAAGGTCATTCTTTAATAGAATCAAAAACCATTCTCAAGTTTCCCCATTTTTTGAAGATACAATGGCATATGCAAGAGGGTAGTGATTATTGTTTGGATCAACCCCAACAGCTGTGAGTAAAATTCATTTGTGAGGCCCTTTTAGAAAACAACCATTAACTCCTATGATTTTGCCTGCAACCTGCTTTAAAGCCCTTCTTAAGTGCACTGAAGAAAACATAGAACCTATCAAACCTCTTCTCACCATTATCAGTATCGATAATCGACCAAAAGGGTAAAGATCGAGCAGAATAGCAGAAGTGGTCGAGGATCGACCTAGTGACAGGGGACTCGGTCAGATCGAGCATTCAACAGGTGAAGAGCAGCCGAGATCGTGGCTTGGACGCGAGAAAGCGCGTGGGCTGCGTTAGAAAATCCTAACGGGATGCGCAGAAAATAATCTCCCTCTGCTCAGAGGGACACGTGGCGAGAGTATATTGGTGCAGAGAAATAGTGGCGATAACCACCTCTGACGCACGCATACTGTGTGTGTACGGACGGGCAGTACGGGCAGGACAGCTCACAACATCCGGACAGCTCCTAGGGCAGGTATCTCACTCCTATATATATAGGACTGAGTCTTTTCTTGTGACTTACGATTTATCCATTGCATACTTTGGAGAATTGAGTAAAATATACACTAACTTAAGCATCGAAGGCTCTTCACCGGAAAACCCCTCCGGTGTGAGAGTTCTGTGCAGGTGCGCGGCGTTCTACCAGCGAGGAGGAGGAAGGCGAGCTGATTTTAAGCCGGTCGGAGTGTTTTGCGTTACCATTTGGCACCGTTTGTGGGACCTTCGTTCGAAAAGTGGTGTGCTGAGATTGCTGGAGCTTGGTAGCTATGGCAGACGGAATTCCTAGGAGAGATTTGCAGGTGCTGTTCGACGAGGCCGTTCGGAGCAGGCCCCCCTACGGGCTTCTCCGGACCTATGCCTACACCGGTGACTCTGATACTGGTCCCACAAGGTGTAGGAGTCACGCCGGTGCAACCAGAGGCCAATGTGGGCTCAAGCCGAGCTCAGGAGGCCCGTACTACTCAGGGAGCGGCGATCCTGACTCCGCTACAGCCAGATCTGACCGTGGCGCCGCAAAAAGGGGCGGTCGCACAGGGAGTACAGTCGCCGTGAATGGAGAAGTAGCGCCCGACGCAACAAGTGGTGATGACCATGCAGGAGATGCAGCAGATGGTGCTGAACGCGGCAGCACAAGCGGTCCAGCAAGTCACCCAAAGTCTTTCTCGAGTAGCTGTTGGGCCGACGATGGTGGATGAGGATGTGTCTAGCTATGGAGGAGATGGAGCACCGTGAGATCGGGAGGTAGAGAGACTCGCGGAGCAGGTGAGGCAGATGCAAGCCAAGATGGATGGCCGACCTGAGAGGCGTGCTCGAGAACACCCGTTCTCGAGGGATATATTGGCTGCACCATTACCCGCGAATTTCAGTGATATGAGTTTCGTGTTCGATGGGACTACTGACCCGTCGAGGCACGTAAGGGCGTTTGAGAACTTGGTTGTGATACATGGTTATTCTGATTCTGTTAGCTGCAGGGCATTCTTATCGACCTTGAGAGGAGGTGCGCTCGATTGGTTTCAGCAGCCCCCTCATGGATCGATCAAGGACTTCGGCGATTTCACGGAGAAGCTGATGACCAAATATGCGAGCGTTGTGGCGCAAGAGAAGATGTATTTGACTCTGATGGCCATGAGGAAGAGGGAGAAAGAGTCGTTACGCAAGTATGTATCTCGATATAATCAAACTTTTTTGGAAATCTCCACGGCCGCTGACGAGGTGAAGGCTGGAGGGTTGATAAGGAGTTTGCGAGCAGGGCCTTGTCGAACATCCTTAGCCAAAACCCCTGCTCGTACGTATGACGATGTGCTGAAGAGATGCAAGAAGTATATTAACTTGGAGGACGGAGGCGGAGTTCGCCAAGTTGGAGGAGTTAGCTAAGCCGGAGCCTAAGAAAGGGAGGACGAACTCGCCAAGGAGGAGATCGCCCAAGAGAGAGGGGCGTGGTAGAATGGATCGTGGACGAGAGGATAGGTGGAAGGATCGACCAGTGTTTGGAGGGAAGCGGTTCCATAACTTTACACCGCTGAACGCAAAGATGGAAGAAGTGTTGGTGGCCATCAAGAAGAAGATAGAGGACAAGGATGTGACGTGGCTGAGGTCGAGGCATGAGGGGCCAACACAGCCTAGGTCGAAGAAGTATTGCCATTTCCATAAAGATTACGGGCATACAACGGAGAAGTGCAGACACCTCAAGGATGAGATCGAGCGCCTCATAAGGGCAGGGCATCTCAAGGAATTTGTGTATGAGGACAAGGTGAAGGAGAAAGATAAAGGGAGGTGTCGAGATGATTCGGTGGAGTGGAGTGATCGAGATGATGACGAGGAGGATGAACCTCGAGGAGGAAGAGGTGATCGAGGAGGTGCGGGGGGAAAACGAAGACGGGGGAGTAAAGATCGAGGAGACAAGGAGAATCACGGTCCTGTGAAGAGAGGGACGATCTATATGATTTCGGGAGGCCCAACTGATAGGGACTCGAACAATGCAAGGAAGGGGAACGTTCAAGCAACAAAGAGGAAGAGAGAGGAAGTGGGGATTACTGCTCGAATGCCGGAAATAAGTTTTTGGGCAGAAGACGCTGAGGGAGTGGTGTTGCCCCACAATGATGCGCTGGTTATTACAGCGGAGGTGGCAGGCTTTGATGTGAAAAGGGTGTTCATTGATACCGGGGTCGGTAGATGTAATGTTTTGTGATTGTTTTGTGTAGATAAACAAGGAGCTCAACCTCGAGCTGAAGCCGGTGACCACAGCCTTATATGGGTTCAATGGAGGTGAAGTAATGCCAATGGGAGAGTGAGTCTATCTGTCTCCTTGAGGAAAGGAGCGACAAGGAAGGTAAGGATGGTGAGGTTTGTGGTCGTTGGAGCGGAGTCATCATACAACATCATCATGGGAAGGACCAGTTTGAATGCATTCCAGGCGGTCGTGTCGACGTACCATATGACGATCAAATATCCAGTGGGTGAAAACGTTGGTGAGGTCGCAGGGGATCAGCTTACCTCGAGGAGCTGTTATCAAACCACAGTGAGCAACAACAAACAGCTCTCGAGGAAGCAGGTGAAGCTCGAAGAGGGAGTGTTGAATCAACCGGGGGGTTCGAGGTCGAGGGAGGAAAAGGAGAAAGCGGATAGAGGGAAGGAGAAGGTGGAGATGCAGCCAGGAGGAGAGATCGAGGAGGTCCAGATGGTGGAAGGGTGCGAGGAGAGAAAGTTTTGAGTAGGAAAGGAGCTCGAGGAGCCCATAAGGTCGAGATTGATTGGGTGAATTAGGAAGTTCGCGGATGTTTTCGCATACACGGGTGAGGAGTTAACGGGAATAAAGGCGGAGGTAATTGAACACCGTTTGAATATCGATCTGACGGTGAGGCCGGTGAAACAGAAGAGGAGACATCATGGAGAAGAGATGGATAAGGTGATCGAGCAGGAGGTTGAGAAGTTGTTGAAGGCGGGTCATGTTAAGGAGATCCAGTTCCCTGAGTGGTTGTCGAACACGGTGATGGTGTCTAAGTCGGGAGGACAGTGGAGGATGTGCTTTGATTTTCACGACTTAAACAAGGCGTGCCTAAAAGATTTGTATCCATTGCCTAGGATCGACCAACTGATCGATTCTACCGCGGGGTGTGAGTTGCTCAGTCTTATGGATGCGTCCCAGGGATACCACCAGATCCCTTTGACTCGGGAGGATAGGAAGAGAGTGAGCTTTGTAACGAGCAGGGGCACTTATTGTTATGTGGTGATGCCCTTTGGCTTGGAGAATGCGGGTGCGACATATCAAAGGCTGGTCGATAAAATTTTCAAGCAGCAGCTGGGAAGAAATATGGAGGTTTACGTCGACGATATGTTAGTGAAGAGCAAGGCGGAGGTCGATCACGTGAATGATCTAAAGGAGACTTTCTTGACTTTGCGGAGGTATTGCATGAAACTGAATCCCGCTAAGTGTTCTTTTAGGGTGAAGTCGGGAAAGTTTCTGGGATATATGGTGACAAAGAGGGGGATCGAGGTCAACCCGGTGAAGGTGAGGGCGGTGATCGAGATGAAACCACCCACAAAAGTGAAGGAGGTGCAGATCTTGACCGGCAGGATCGCGGGCCTGAGCCATTTCATATTGAAGGTGGCGGAGAAGAGTGGTCCTCTGTTTTGAACACTGAGGAAGAGCTTGAAATTCCAGTGGACGGAGGAGGCCCAGAGGTCATTCGAGGAGCTACAGAAGGTGTTAGCCAATCTGCCTCTATTGGCTAAGTCGGTTCCTGGGGAGGATCTAGTGCTATACATATCGATCAGAGAAATGGCTGTAAGTTCGGTTCTATTGCGGGAGGAGGGCACGGTGCAATTCCCAATCTATTATGTAAGCAGGGTGATGTAGGGTGTGGAGAGGAGATATTCGGAGATCGAGAAGTGTGCCTTAGTCGTGGTGGTCACGATGAGGAAGTTGTGGCCTTATTTTTTGGGCCACAAGGTGAAGGTGAGGACGAACATGCCACTGGGAGAAACTTTAGGTTGACCCTATGTATCGGGTCGGCTAGTGAAGTGGGCGGTCGAGCTGAGTGAATACACGGTAGCATACGAGCCTAGGAGGGCGATCAAGGCGCAGCCGTTGGCTGATTTTATACAGGAGGGTACGAAAGTAGAGGAAGAGACAGAAGGTATTTAACAGATGTTTGTTGATGGCTCAGTATCGAGAGTCGGAGGAGGTTTGGGCATCGTGTTAATTTCACCCAAAGGAGATAATTTGGAGTTCGCGGTCAAAGTTGGGTACAGGGTGTCGAACAACGAGGCGGAGTACGAGGCGGTCATTAAAAGAATGCTGTTGGCCATGGCGGGAGGAGCTCGAAAGATTCAGGTACATTCCGATTCTCAGCTGGTAGTGGGCCAGTTTCAGGGGGATTTTGAGGTGAAGGAGGAAAGGATGCAGAGGTACGTGGAGGAGATGAAAAAGTTGCGAGAGGAGTTTAGCTCGTTCAAGCTGGTGCAGATCCTCGAGGGGAGAATGGTCGAGCAGATCTGTTATCCAAAATCGCACAAAATCTGATCGACTGTTAGAGCAGAAATGTTACTTTGCTACACATGGAGAAGAGTGTGGTCGAGTGTGAGGTAGCTGAAATAGAGGAGGTCGATGACTGGAGAGCCTCGATATTGAAGGAGTTGAAAGAAGGAGGGGAAAAAGTGTTGGGGAGGTTCTTTGAACATGGAGGAGTCTTGTATAAGAGGTCGTACGCTGGACCTCACTTGAGGTGCGTTACGCGAGAGGAAGGTCAATACGTGCTGAGGGACACGCACGAGGGATGTTGCAGTGATCATAGCAAGACGGGTTCCTTGGTGGCAAAAATTCTGAGAGCAGGATATTTTTGGCCAACTATAAAAGAGGATGCGAGGACGATGGTGAGGAAATGTTTGCAGTGCCAGAAACACGGCCCACTTATCCATCAGCCGGTGGAGACAATGACTACGATGAGTGCTCCTATCCCATTTGCGCAGTGAGGTGTCGATCTGGTGGGGCCGATGCCGCAAGGAACTGGGCAAAGAAAATTCATCATTGTGGCGGTGGATTATTTCACTAAATGGGTGGAGGCCGAACCGTTGGCCAAGATCACGGAGGAAAAAGTCACACAATTTTTATATAACAATATTTGTTGCAGGTTTGGCATCCCAAAGGTGTTGGTATCTAACAACGGGACACAATTCAATGGCAAGCGGATTCGAGCATGGTGTGACGACATGAAGATCGAGCAACATTTTGCATCAGTTGCTCATCCGCAAGCCAATGGACAAGTCGAGGTGACCAACAGAATCATACTGAATGGCTTGAAAACGAGACTGGAGAAGGCGTCGGGCGCATGGGTCGATGAGCTCACCTCAGTACTTTGGGCGTATCGAACAACGCCAAGTCGACCACGGGAGAAACACCATTCAGTCTGGTTTATGGCATGGAGGCATTACTCCCATTCGAGATCGAGCTCCAGTCCCAGATCGAGCACATATGATCCAGAGCAAAAAGAGAACTTGATGATGGCGGCCCTCGACACAATTGAAGAATTTCGAGAACGTGCCTCGATCAGAGTTGAGGCGTACAAACAAAGGATGCGAGTAGCACATGACAGAAAGGTGAAAATTAGAAGATTCCAGGTGGGTGACCTGGTCTGGAAGAGGGTGGACGTGTTGAAGCATGTGGGCAAACTCGAGCCCAACTGGGAAGGACCATACCTGGTCGAGAAGGTTCATGCGGGAGGAACATATTCACTCAAGGACGCCAAAGGAAGATCACTCCCCAGGTCATGGAACGTGGCTAACTTGAAGAAATATTATGTTTGAATTTTTCTTTAGCTCCTCCCATTCCCCCCTCCCTTTTACTAGAAATGTTTCACAAAAACGATGTAATCGAATTCCCAGTTTTTGATTAATGAAATTTCAGTTGCAATCTTCAATACCTGGTCTAATTGTTGCGTTTTATTTTATTGTGCATATGCGGTGTCGTATAATCACTGGCTGGTCGAAGGAAAAATCCATCACGATTAAGGCCGAGAGGCTGGATGATCGCATGTAACGACCACCCTTTTGAGGGTGGACATGCGCTCGAAGACAAAAAATCCATCATGACTAAGGCTGAAAGGCTGGATGGTCGCATGTAACGACCACCCCTTTGAGGGTGGACATGTGCTCGAAAAAAATCCATCATGACTAAGACCGAAAGGTTGGATGGTCACATGTAACAACCACCCCTTTGAGGGTGAAAATGTGCTCGAAGACAAAAAATCCATCATGACTAAGGCCGAAAGGCTGGATAGTCGCATGTAACGACCACCCCTTTGAGGGTGGACATGTGCTAGAAGAAAAAAAAATCCATCATGACTAAGGCCGAAAGGCTGGATGGTCGCATGTAACGACCACCCCTTTGAGGGTGGACATGTGCTCGAAGACAAAAATCCCATCATGACTAAGGTCGAGAGGCTGGATGGTCGCATGTAACAACCACCCCTTTGAGGGTGGACATGTGCTCGAAGACAAAAAATCCATCATGATTAAGGCCGAGAGGCTGGATGGTCGCATGTAACGACCACCCTTTTGAGGGTGGACATGTGCTCGAAGACAAAAAATCCATCATGACTAAGGCCGAAAGGCTGGATGGTCGCATGTAACGACCACCCCTTTGAGGGTGGACATGTGTTAAAAGGGCATTTAAAGTCATTGGGATCCATTAATGCATCTGAAGTAATCAAGTAGATAAATGGTGTGACTTAAGTAATCGGCGAAAACGACATCAACAAATAGCGACAGCGCAGGCTTGTCAACAACAAAAGCAATAGGCAAAGTAAAGTATTAGCAGACGTATTATCGAAAAATAACGAGAAAACTTCACACATTTCAACGAAAATGACATTCATTTAACGGAAAAAGGAGTACAGAGTTTAGCAAAAATTAAAGAGACAACATATTCAAGAGGCGGCATTAGCAAGATCTTCGGCAGTTCGCTCAACATTGGCATCGCTGTCGTTAGTCGTGTGCCCCGAAGGTGGCTCGACCTGCTGTTGCACTGGCTCAACCGGCTGACTCGAACTGGACAACGACCCTGTCACATTGGATAGGGGGTTTTAGCGAACAATGGGAGGAGTATAACCGTCGGGTAATTTGAAATGGCGCTTCAGCAGATCGTCACTATCCACGACAAGCTCGAGCAGACCCGACCACCAGTCGTGGTCAGTAGGCGAATCAAGAGTACTTTGGTAGCCGGTAGGGACTTTGGGCATAGTGTCCTAGATAGCCTTCATATTGAACTTTACAAAATTGTCCTCGGCAATCTGGACCCCCGCCTGCTGCATGATGGCCTCGAAGCACTGGGTGTCGTAATCCTGCACGCCCTTCAGATATTGTGGCTACTGCTGGAAAGCAGCCACCACTTGTTTGCGATATACTTGCAGGAAACGCTGACCCGCAGTCATATGGAAGATCACCCTCCGAGCCCGAAGGACAGCCTTGTCGATTAGGAGCTTGGCCCGCTGCTCGAAAACAACGTTTTCACGTGCCCAAGCTGACTTCTCCTCCTCAAGTGCAGCCTCGAGAGCTTTTTGGGAAGCCAGGAGGGCCTCTTTCTCTGCTTGCTCAGCTGCGAGTGCCTCCTCGAAGGATTTCAGGGCCCCCTCGAGCGTTTCTTTCTCGGCGGAGAGGACCTTATTCTAGGCGGCCGACTCCTTCAGCCTTTGATTAAGCGCATTACTCTTGACAACCATCTCATCCAACCGATTGTCAAGCTGAAGATTGCCTCGCTCGATCGCTGGGATGGAACAGCTCGAGCTAGCCAATGTCTGCTTGATCAGCGACGCGAGCTCGACCATTCCCTATAAGAGCACATAAAAGAAAATGTTAGGGCACTTACGATGACAGAAAGTGGAGTAAAACAGATAAACATCAAGCTATAGTAGGTTACATGAGCCAGCCATCGGGCAACCCGATTGCCCAGATCTCGAAGGGTATAACCGTCATTATAACGGTCGGTAGGATGGTCGACGGGATGGAGGACATCCCTGAGGAAATGCGCGAACCCTACGCCATCTCGTGTAGTGATCGAGAGCGCGGTCTCATCGAGACGACGGCGCTTGCTAGCATTCTCATCCCCCTCAACAGGGGGACGCTTAAGTTGATTCTCCTCGAGCAAAGTCTTCTTGGGAGAAGCAGGAATGTGAATGAACGGAGTGGTCTGGTCGCGCGGAGGAGAGTGCAGTCGAGGTGATTCCGTTTGCTCGAGCTGTTCTGGTTGCTCGGATTGCTGGTCCGCTGGAAGGTGGATCGAGGATGGTTGCTCGACGATCAATTCTGGCGGCGGTGAAGTCGAACAGGCGGATTGAGAGGTGGTTGAGTCAGCGAGCTTCGAGCTCGACCCCTAGACGGCTTGCTTCCTTTTCAAAGGAGCTTTCCTCCTAGGCACAGAGATAGCAGACATCTCTGCAAGGGATCATGAATAAATTAGAACCATAATAGATAAACAACAGAAAAAACAAACATGCTATCCGTTGGTCGAAAAGCTCACTCAGCAGCAAATACCTGGGTCATCTTTGATTTGGATAAGGTCGAGAGTTTTTTGAGAAGGGCGAGAGCAAGATTTGTGGGTGAGCAGACCACAGAAATGTAGAAGGTCTTCATCTTCGAGCAGAAGTTTCGACGCAACGGGCTTGGTGTTCCACACGGCTATCCGTTGGTCGAAAAGCTCAACTTTGAGGGGGAGAGGCATGCTCGCGTGGGAGCTCCGTGAGCTAAGGATTTGGTGCCCACGGAAAAGGAGGAATGGGCTCGACAAAAGCAAATTTGTCTTTCCATCTTGGGACATTAGAAGGGGTGTCGGGGATGAAGTGGACATCATTGCGGCTCTTGAGGTAAAGGCCATGAGAGTGTTTGGATGGCGTATAGCAGTAATAAAAAAAGGCTAGGTCGAGTCGACCCAAATGGATGTGGTAGAGGATAATGAAGATGGTGATGAATCGGATAGCATTGGGAGGAAGCTGGTTCAGCGGGAGGTCGAACCAGTCGCATATATCGAGCAAATCCTGGCATAAGGGAAAACGGACCCCGAGTTTGAATTGAATCTCGAAGAAGGTGTAGTTATTTTTGGGCGGATGGTCATAAGTATCCTTGGAGCGGGGAGATCTAAAAGCCCAACCAACAGGATGACCAACATCATTAGTGTTTAACCATCCGACAACGAGCGAAGAAGAAGAGGTGTGCCGGGGAGAAGAGACTTTAGCCAACTTTTTCTTATGGGCAGGCTTAGGAGTAAGGACAGTGGTAGAGCCAGATTTAGCTTTCGAAGCGATGGTAGCCGAGGACTTGATTTGAGACTGAGAAGGATCGATTTTCTTGTGATTGCGCGAAGAAGTGGCTTTGGAGAAGACAAAGCGGCGAGAAAGAGGAACGTGATCCTCATCTTGTTCGAGTGCGACCTCAGCAGCATCGAGGGCCTCCTCAATCGCATCAGACGCCCCGAAGGTCGATCGACGCCGACGAGGGAGAGGAATGGGGTCAGCAATACCATCGTCTGATTCATCGATCAGACGACAAGGGGGAGGCAAAGAGGTGGCACAATCGGAAGGGCGTAAAACACTGATAGGAGTGGGATTGTAGATTTCTTCGACAGAGCGGGAAGGCGAGTGAGGGATAGGCCGATGAGTGGGGAATGATGACGCGGCGGTCTCATCTTCACCGGAGTGATGACTTTGTGCGTTAGAATCGACGGAATCTGAAAAGTAGAAAGGAAAATTGAGAGGAAAGGAAAAAAAGTTAGGGTTTCGGAAGGTGAAGAAGAAGGTTTTTTCCACAGACAAAACGAGAAGGTTTCAGGGGAAGGAAGAAGCAACAGGGAAAAACCAGAAATCGACAAAATAAACACACGCGAACACAAAATTAAAGCACAAAAGACTTACTCATGGTCGCAGTAGAAGACGGTTGCCGGAAAATTTTCAATGAAAGCGCCGAGAGCGAGAAAGCGCAGTTTGCAGAGAGAAATTAGGGTACAAGTACGCTAAAAACTGCAGAGGTGAGAAAAGTGGAAAAATTTGCTAAGTCCGGTATTTATACAAGGGCATAAAGCGAAGAGAAAATGGAAATAGTCGTTAGATGAGAGCGAGATCTAACGGCTGGAAGAATTAAAAGGGCACAGATAACGAAGCGGCGCAAAATTGCGCCAATAATAAGAGGAAATAAAGGACATGTGAAACCGCACCATAAAATCGATCGCGTGGTCGAAGAATGGTGGTGGCATCAACCGAAACGATCGAGAGAGGGGGTCAGATGTAAGCAGGAGATTGATAGGTTGGCAGAACGGAGAAGACAGCTCGAATTCACTCTTAGATCGAGTCATTTAGACTCGACCAGAGTGGGGGGGACTAGATGATATGGGATATTATATAGCTAAAGAATAGACCGGTTTACCACATTGGTCGAGCGAGCTCGAGGTACAGAAAACTGTATTGGTAGAGGGATAATCTACCAAAAGGGAAAAGATCGAGCAGAATAGCAGAACTGGTCGAGGATCGACCTAGTGACGGGGGACTCGGTCAGATCGAGCATTCAACAGGTGAAGAGCAGTCGAGAGCGTGGCTTGAACGCGAGAAAGCGCGTGGGCTACATTAGAAGATCCTAATGGGATGCGCAGAGAATAATCTCCCTCTGCTCAGAGGGACACGTGGCGAGAGTACATTGGTGCAAAGCAATAGTGGTGATAACCACCTCTGACGCACGCATACTGTGTGTGTACGGACGGGCAGTACGGGCAGGACAGCTCACAAGATCGGGGCAGCTCCTAGGGCAGGTACCTCACTCCTATATATATAGGAGTGAGTCTTTTCTTGTGACTTACGATTTATCCATTGCATACTTTGGAGGATTGAGAAAAATATACACTAACTTAAGTATCGGAGGCTCTTCACCGGAAAACCCCTCCGATGTGAGAGTTCTGTGCAGGTGCGCGGCGTTCTACCGGCGAGGAGGAGGAAGGCGAGTCGATTTCAAGCCAGTCGGAGTGTTTTGCGTTACCATCCACAATAACTTTCAGAATGTTGGTTTTAGAGGTTTAGATTATAAGAAGGCTCTTTGGAAATGTGCATTGGCCACTACTGTTGGTGAATTCAACCAATATCTTGATGAGATGAGGGAGCTGCGTAAAGAGGCAGCTGATTGGCTCAGTGACAAACCACCATCAGAGTGGAGCAAGTCACATTTCACTGAAGACCCCAAATGTGAAATGGTGTTGAATAATGTTTGTGAGACATTTAATGGAAACATATTGGAGGCTAGGGACAAACCAATGTTGACAATGTTGGAGTGGATTAGACAATATCTTATCAGCAGACTTCAAAAAAATAGGGATAAGGCAGCCAAACTTTGGAAGTCTGGGTTGTGTCCAAAAATTAGAGAGATTCTTTCTCATCATGTTGAACAGGTGGGTGACTGCATCCCTTTGAAGTGTGATCATGCAAACTGGGAGATGTCTTGCTTCAATAGGGGGCAATTTAATGTGAATCTTGATTTGGGGACTTGCACTTGCAGAAAATGGGGATTGACTGGAATACCTTGCCCTCATGCTTGTAGTGCAATGTATATGTCCAAAATGGACCCATTTGATCATGTAGCTACCTGCTATTCTTTTGCTACATATCACAAAGTGTATGAACCAGCTATAATGGGAACTAATGGTGAGGTGTTGTGGGATAAGAGCTTATATATTCCACCATTGCCTCCAAATTTTGGTAGAGGTGTGGGAAGACCAGGTAAGTCAAGAAGACTTCAATGTGATGAGAGGCCTTGTAAGAAGAAAAAACAAGATCCAAGGTCGCAGAGACTTAAAAGGCAACAAAAAACAGTTAAGTGCAAGAACTATGGTGTTTTGGGACATAATAGCAAAACATGTTATAGGAGGGCCTCCAATGAAGAAGCTGTGATGGGATCACATAATGTTCAAGCACCTCAGGATTATAGGGGAGGTTCAAACATGTCTAGGGTACTATTCTGATTTCATATTGCTCTTTATTTTTCATTATTTTTGTCCTAATATTTTCAACCTTATACAGGATGATGGTGGAGCCTCAAGCTCAGTGAACATCATAAAGAAACAGAAAAATCATCCCACATTGCTACCCCCAGTTTTTTAAGAACATCAAGAACCTGAAGAGATTGATGTCCCCATTCTAATACAAATGTCTCAGTCCAAATCAGCAACAACAACACACATTGAAGGACCCTTAATGTGGGATCAACTTCAAAGGGAAAGAACAAGAGGACCACCAGTTGATGACTCTCTCCAGAAGAAGTTTAAGCATTTGTCTGAAATTTAAGAAGTTTGAACAGTTGGTGAATTGATTTGTGTATTGTGCCTCTGTTTTGTGTAGTACTTTATGGTACATTGTCTTGTTTTGTAATTTCTGATGGGCATGAACTCTTAGAAATTCTGTTTTGGAAGCTATGTTTTGGATGCTATGGAAAATCTGAGATTGTGTACTCTTGTGAAGCTATGTTTTGGTACATTCATCTGATTGTGTAGTAATGTGAAATTTTTTGCGTAGTATATATGGTAAACTGTGTTCATTATGTCTGTTTTTTAAGTTCATCTTGTTTCAAATGTCCAATCTGTTATTTGTTTTCATTTGTTAGTGTTGGTTTGTTTGTCTTTAGTGTTGGTTTCAATGTGGTGTTATATTGCAACATTTTGAAAACAAAATAGAGACAAATCATAGTTCTAAATCAATAGAACAAAAACAGAGACAAAAACAAACACAAGTCCAAAGATCCCATAAATCAATACAAACAGTGAGAAAACTTTGTTCCATCAACATTGCCATCATTATTGTTCCATCAACACTGCTATTATCAACACAAGTTCTGAATCTTAAGAAACACTGTCATCATCATACTTAACAAAACGACATAACAAAATAAAGAACAAGACAAAGTGTCAATTCCATTACATGAAATCTCTTCAAATGAAGCAGCAGAGAAGGACCTAGAATATAACAAAAGATAATGCCATATAAGTGTAGATATTCTTCTTCATTGCAATGTTCTGCTTCAATTTTGCATTTTCAGCTTCCATGGCATTCACCCTACGTAGTATTCCTGAAATTATAGCCCTCGAGAGATGACAAATTGGAGGATCCTCCCAATTAAAAAATTGGCAACCACCTTCCTGAGAAGAAGAAAAGAAAAAATATAACAATTTGAATGAAGAACCCTAATTTCAATAACCCAAATTTGACACTCAAGAACCCTAATTTAGCACTCAAGAACCCTAATTTATGACTCAAGAACCCTAATTTGGGACTGAAGAACCATAATTTCGGACCTCAATCAAATATCCTAATTTGAGACTCAAGAACACTAATTAAATATGAAAATTTTACTTTCCATTGAAGACAAGAATGAAATCTTCTTCCAGGATTGTCGTTGGTCCATGATGTGCGAAGCACAGCTCTCTTCCCACAGTAGCAATTGATGGAGCTCGTGGTATACGACATTTTTTCTTCTCAGATTTGCAAGAATGGGAGGAATGGCTCTCGACAATTTATAACGGTCATTTTATAGAAAAAGTTTTTACAACGGCCATATTTCCTTATTTTTACAGGTTTTTGGTTTTTTTTTAATTCTTAAATCCATGTGTAATGACACATGGATATAATGTGTTTTTTTTTTTTATTTTGTTTTAATCCGCGTGGCGACAGGTCTATGGACAAGTTATTCCACATCATCGCCGTTGTTTAATGTGTAGGGTCACATGGACGCCACGTCAGATTTGCCGGCCAAAAATGTCACTGGTTAAGACGTGCTGGGGAATATTGGAGGATTTTCAAAACCAGCCTCAATCGCTACATATTCGGAAAAAAAAAAGGGTCAGCTTCCATATATCAAGACTTGCCCGTATCTTGATAAAGATACATGGGAAGCTTTTGTTGCATCTCGTCAAACTCCTGAATTCTTAGTAAGTTTTACTTTTGTGTAATATTAATTTTGTCATTCATGACTACATGTGATTAATCTTGTCAAACACGTATATGTTTGTTTTTTTATTTTTCTATCCAATATAGTAGGAAACAAATAGTTGTTTAAAACTGTTACAGGAAAAAGAATATTAAAGACGAATAAGTACTTTAAGCAAGCGAAATAAATAGGCTAAAAATTAGCTTCTAAGAGAACAAGACGAGGAAAGAATTTGTAAGTCCAACTGAACACAACCAGTTTCTAGTCATTTGCCAAGTTGTAAAAAGTTTGCTCTACATATGAAAATTTCCATGAAATAAATATTTTCTACCAAAAACATGGATGTATTTCTTTGTTGTGATGATATAGCATATTAATTATGCAGTGGCAAAAAATATGCTGAGTTGTAAAAGTCCACATGTACTGCCACGATCACCAAGGCAATAAAACAATGAAAGGGAAACAATGAATAAAACATATGCATACATACAGGGCTAGCACACACTTTACCAGAAAAAACTAGTAAGATTAATGTGCAGACTTTTTGAAGTCCCCAAATGTATATATCAGATAGAGTAAAACATGTATTTTTCTAGTAAGTTTTACATATCATATATTAGTTGCATCTCGTCAAACTCCTGAATTCTTAGTAAGTTTTATTTTTGTTTAATATTAATTTTGTCATTCATGACTATATGTGATTAATATATACGCAGGCAAGAAGGAAAAAAGCACAAGAAATACAATCACATAATAAGTATCCTCATATTTTGTCTCGTGGTGGTTTACTTCGTTTGAAAAGAAAAATGATGGAGGAGAAATACAAGGCCATGAGAGAGGCCTCGTTAGATGAATCTATTATTGTTCCCCCCCCATCTTCACCCTCCCGCCATGAGATGTGGAAAAGGGCTCGTCTGAAATTAGATGGAAATTATACCTCAGAGGAGGCTAAAACTATTGGTGACAAGATTGTAAGTAAATACTGGTACTAAATTCAATCCATTACTTTTATTCCATATAATGCATTTTAAATATTATTTTGTGTGCTTATTGCAGGATTCTTTGGAAGAACAATCTTCCCAGGGTAATTTCAAACCTTGTGGTAGAAATGATATTCTTGCGGAAGCAATAGGAAAGCCAGAGCATCCTGGCCGTGTGAGGGGAGTCAGAAAGGGCGTGAGCATTAAGGCTTTTTTTGGACGATCAAATCGTCCAAGTGCTGGTGCAGGAATGGTGTCACGGGAGGAGTTGGATGTCATTATATCTCAGGTGAAAGAAGATGTTGCAGAGCAGGTAAAAGGTGAGGTGATGAAGATGATGCAACTTGGTTCTCAACCAGGCATTTCAATTAGCTCTCCAGTAATCCTGAGCACGAAAGGAAGCGGCGCTCCAGCTTCGGATGTGAGCAAAGACGGTGAGGAATATGAATTGTATGTGGAGGACCCCCAAAGGCGATTAGTGGCATATGGCAATGTCCACAATTTGGGGCCAACAGTGCACCACCAAATGATGAAGGATGAAGACGTACGGGTTGTGGTCTCACGGATTATAGTTGGAGATGCATTTATGCCATACCCGACAGATGAGGTCACTTTCGTGAGAGATGCTCTAAGTCAATTCATTGTTTGGCCTAGAAATCTAGTTGCGAAAAATCTAAAGGTAAATAAATTTTTTATCGATATATTTCCTGAATGTATTCTTCTACATGCATTCAATGATAATTGCTCTTTTTTAATGGTTTGTTTTAATTTATATAGGATTCTTTCCAACAAAAGCAAATGGATCCAAAACCTAAGACGGATGTGATCAGAGTTATGTGGAATGCAACGATTGACATTACACAACCAGTCCATGTAGTTGTTGAGTCAGGGATTGTCGGTGAGAAAATGGATTTGTATGTCTGCCAGAATGATATCATGGAGCTCTTAACAAATCAAAGACTTTGTGTATCTATACTGCAGTTCTTTAATTTGTGAGTAATTTTTAACCATTTTTTTCTTATTGTTTTTCTTTTATATTATGAAACTAGATATACTTATTGTTGTTGTTGTTGTTGTCGTTGTTGTTGTTGTTGTCATTGTTGTTGTTAGTGTTGTTGTTGTTGTTGTTGTTGTTGTTTACAGGTATTTGCACAAAAATTTGAAAGAATTTGGCAGAGAAAGTTAATATGGATTGATGTGCCCGCTCTCACTCCAAAACAAAGGTAACAGTAAAGATCATGCAACGAATTACATTCAAGGAAGACTGGAAAAGGGACATTTTGAATGCTTTCTTGCACCATATCTGAGCCAGTAAGTAATTTCACTTTCATGCCATTTCTTATTGTCCCATACAGATAAGTATAAACTAACAACACAACTATGTTTTCTTCTTTTTGAAATGTTAGGGATCATTGGCAGTTGATTGTTCTATGCCCTAAACAGAATAGGGTGGTTTGCTTCTGTTCCTTGTCAAAAAAGCTTAAGAATGATATAGTCCAGAAAATCACTACGTATGTTTTATGTTACATGATTTTGATCTAATTTTTAGAATTTATTTTGAAATTAAACTCTCTATTTTATATTTATTATGTTAGGGCATTTTTCGCATATCAGATAATGAAGGGAAATCATCCATACAAACAGAAACCCGAATTGGTCTATCCAAAGGTAAATTTATTTTTTAAACAATGTTTTGTAACTTGCAGTTTTATTTTTGGTACTCGAAATATATTTAATCATTACATATAATTTTATGTTTCGTAAGTTATTAATTTTATACGATTCTTTTCATATTTTTCAAGTGTCGCCAACAACCAGGAGGTGTTGAATGCGGGTATTTCGTTATTAGATATATGTTGGAAATCATCACACTTGACGTTACTGACAACTTTGATAAGGTAATGGTGAACAAAAATAATTTGTAAATATCAAGCACTAGTATACTTTCAAGTAAATAATTTGTTCTATCTTTTCGTCTTGATCATATGTTATAATTATTTTTTCAAATTTCAGGTGTTTAATTTGGAAGAACCCTTCTCGAGTGATGATATTGATGATGTAAGGAGACGTTGGATTCAGTATTTTCTCGATATAACTTCATTAGTGAAGTAGGATAAGATTAGACTTTTGTTAGACAGGCTTCGTAGTTTGTTGAACATGTGGTGTGAAACTATTCGTCACTTGGTATTGTTGTGTTTGTGAAGTTGATCTATACTGTTGGTGTATTGGCATTGAAGTAATGGTAGATATTTTCTTTTGCTATTTGTTTGTTGATATGGTAGTTTTGTTTTTAAAAACATAGAATGTTGCACCCTATTTTATAACAGGTGTTACCTACGATTTAAAAAATTGTGCATTTTAATGGGTCATTATTTATAACGGGTATTTATGTAATGATTTAACAGTTATCAAATACATTGTTTTTGTAACGGGTATTTAGTAACCCGTTATAAAATGTAGTGTAAACAAAAGAAGTTTATAACGGCTAAATGAAAGTCTGTTATAAATATAGTAGATTTTATAACGGTTAAGTTTATAACTGTTATAAAATAGTGTAGTCTATAACAGGTAAATTAACTATTTTATAGCGGGTCTATGTTGGCCGTTATAAATAGCAGTAAATTTATAACGGGTCACAAACCGTTATAGAAAGTTCATATTCTATAACGTCTGAAACTATAACGAGTTCAAAACTGTTATAAAAAATCTTTTTTACCCGTTATAAAAACTGTTTTTTCTGCTAGTGTGGAACGTCGTTTTGGATGTATAGTGCTAAAAAAAATAAAGATAGTGTACCAAATCTAAATTTTTTTTTTATTAAAGAACGAAAGTACAACTCACCAATAGTTAGTGGACTAATGGTGAAATTTTTCCCCCCAAAGGAGAGTTGAGGCATAACCCACATACATATTATCGCATTGATCTCCACTGTGGTCATCCTATATTAATTCTATCCAGAAATATGCTCAAACATATGTATCCTCATCTTGTTTACCCATGCAGGAATGAAGAAGATATGTGATCCATATCTATTGAGCTCGTTTCTCCTCATCATCATTTGCTTTGATATTCACTTCCCCTTTCCACTGCTTGATCCTTTGGGCAGCAATACAAGCCTGCCATTATACATCCCCCACCCACCGTTAGTTATAAATATATTCTCTAAAGATCAAATCAAACACATGAATATTAAAATTTGATATATGAACCTCTTTCTCCCAATCAGTTGTATACACAATCCAAAAGAGTATGAGAGTCTGTGCAACTGTTCCTGATACCATCCCGTACCATATACCCTGAAAAAATAGTAAAACACAATCTCATTGTCCGCATGATATGTACATAAATAGCAACTTTATTTATTTAAAATAGAAAATGCAGAAACTCACTCTAACACCCATGTCCAGCGGATACCCCAAAATCAGACCCAAAGGAATACCAAAAACGTAATAGCACACAATATTTACGTACGCAATCAAACCTTGCCACCCAGCCCCGATAGCCACGCCTGCATTTAAAAGAGTTATTGAAATATTGTTTTATCATCGTGACAAAATTTCAATGTGGATAAAACTAAATAAATTTTACCAGACAGGGCAGGCTGGATGCTGTTGACCACGATGCAGAAAGCGAGCAATGGCGTGAGGTCATTTACAACGCCTTTGACTTCCAAACTGTCGGAAAACAAGGAAGGATACTCGTCTTGGAAGATAAGAAGCAAGATGGAAACTAAGAGGCCGATCAAGAAGGCTGATATCACCATAACCACCACTGAGAACTTTGCCGTTCTTGGGTGAGATGCTCCCAATTCATTTGATACTCTTACGCTATAAGTCCGGAAGATAGAAAAGCAAATAACTTAAACAAGGGGAGAAATTAATTCTTATGGCAGCAAGATTTGTGGAAATTAATAATGTACCTTATGGCTGCATTGAATCCAATAGATATCGTGTTTGTCCAGCCAAGAATGTTTGTGCTGCACAAAGTTGGCAAACGTACATCAAGTGAACATCATATTTAATAAGGCAAAAATCTAATTTTGGTCCACTAAATTGTCTATTGTCCACTTTTGGTACACTATCTTTCCTCTCATCAAAAATGGTCTTTAAATTTTTCATCAATTTTAGTACGCTACTCCAATTGGCGGGATTACAAGATGACGCGGACCAGGATTGAAACTACGTGGAGGGATAAGATATTGACGTGGTAGGATAAAAACCTGATTTGGCATCTCGTAATCCCGGACCACGGGATTAGTGTACTATACTAAAACTGGTGAAAAATATAATATAATGGACCATTTTTTATGAAGGAAAAGATAGTATACCAAAAGTGGACGATAGACAAATTAGCGGATTAAAATTGAATATTTGCCTATTTAATAATATTAATATTAATGGTCTTTGATGGCATCTCAAGACTGGACTACTCACAGACTCACAATATATTGATTGCTCAAAACTTTAATCAAATAATTATCATATTTTTGCCATAAAAATTGGGGGTTGAGAAAAACTAAACAAATATTTGTATATAATGATAGTCATAATAATGAACACGTAAGAATAATGTCAAGATTTTAGGATTTGGAAATTAAGAGTAGTAACGAATACTCACCAAACGGATAAAGCAGCAACGGCAACTTGTGCATTCTTCAAATATCCCGCAAACAGTATCAATGCCATAAAATACCATACTTCTAACCACATCATGACGGCGGACGCAAGGGAGAGGGTGACTAAAGCACGGAGGTTGTGAAAAGCCCGAACAGTGAAGCCCGGCCACGCCTTCCCGCAGGGCCCGCTGAATATGTAAATTAGCTGGGCCCCCACAATGAACCACCACGAAGCGTCCAGCACAGCAGCGCCACCTGGCATCCCCCACCCCAGCCTAAACATCACCAGCCAGCTCAACGCCACGTGGAGGGCCAGGGCCACGGCCGAGATCCAGGCCATGGCCACCATCTTGCTCTGTGCTTGCAAGAACTTGGCGGTTGGGAAATTGAGGGCGTACGCAAACAGCTGTGGGATCATCCACAGGGCCATTTTCCCCGCTGCACGCGAGATGGCCCGAGTCTGCCCGATTGCCACCAGGAATGGGAATGCAAATATGTAGAGAAACATTAAGAGGCATGACGTGGCAAGGAGGATGACCCACGAGCGTTGAAGGTACACGCCCAGCATCTCCACCTGTCCGGCCCCGTACGCCTGCCCGCACAGGGTCTCCACCGCGCTCCCCATTCCCAACTGATCAAAATTTTCAACAATTTAGTACTTTACATCGATCTTGTATTTTTTTTAATTTTTTTTTGTGTATAATATTAATTAATTAATAACTGCCACCGCCTCATAAAGAATCCGAATGATGGATACGTGTCATCGAACATGATAGGGATATATAACACGTCATTGGATTGGATGAATATATAATATATATACAATTAATGCAGAGAGAAAATATGTACAGTACAAAGAAAAGAAGATACCTATCAAAACATAT
>BKCP01005272.1:408301-427273 GCA_008636005.1 Striga asiatica | reverse complement strand
CTTGTGTTATTTGTCATTCTCCATGACAACTGCTAAAAGAACACTCTGTCCATATTCAGGGAACCAAATGAGAAAATCGAAATGGATGACCCAGAAAAGACGAGGTCGAGGGTCGGCCAACTAATCGATCAGCTGCAGTCGAGCACATCCTCCCCGCACGAGAAGGAGCTCACCACTGCTCGTCTGCTGGGCATAGCTCGGGCTCGAAAGGAGGCGCGTGCCCTCATCGGGTCCCACGCCCAGGCCCTCCCACTCTTCATCTCCATCCTCTGGGGCGGGACCCAACTGGCCAAGATAAACGTGGCCTCGACATTAAGCGTACTTTGCAGAGAAGACGAGCTAAGGGTCAAAGTTCTCCTTGGCGGCTGCATCCCCCCACTGCTTTCCCTCCTCAAGTCTTCTGCTGAGGCCCGCAAGGCGGCTGCCGAGGCCCTGTGCCAGGTGTCTTTGTCTTCTGGTGGGCACGTCGGCATGAAGATATTCGTGACAGAGGGCGTGGTCCCCACCCTGTGGGACCAACTCACTGTGGGCAACGACCGCGTGGTCGAGGGTTTTGTCGCTGGGGCGCTGAGGAACCTGTGTGGCGACCACGATGGGCACTGGCAGGCCACCCTCGATTCTGGCGGGGCCCACGTGATTGTCGGGCTTCTCCGCTCGGACAACCTAGCCTCCTCCCAGTCTAACGCGGCCTCTCTCCTTGCCCGTCTGGCGCTCGCTTTCCCCGACGGTATTCCCAAAATAATCGACTCCGGTGCTGTCGAACCTCTAATCCGCCTTTTGGGTCCACAAAAGGACGTCTTGGTGAGAGCGAGCGCCGCCGAAGCACTGGCCGCGCTTTCTTCCGAATCGGCGGAGGGTAAAAAGGTCATTGCCGATGCGCAGGGGGTGCCGGTGCTCATTGGGGCCGTAGTCGCGCCTTCTAAGGAAGGCCTGCAAGGAGAGTGGGCCCGGGCGCTTCAGGACCACTCCACGCGGGCTCTGGCCCATATATGCGGCGGGATGCCGGCTCTTCTGCTCTATCTCGGGGAGCTCTCGCAGTCGCCGAGGCTGGCGGCCCCGGTTGCCGATATAATTGGGGCGCTTGCTTATGCGCTGACTGTTTTCGAGCTGGGTGAAGATGGGGAGCCCTTTTTCGAGTCGGCTAAGGTGGAGAACATTTTAATCATGCTCTTGAAGCCCAGGGACAACAGGCTGGTCCAGGAACGTCTTCTCGAGGCGCTTGCCGGTCTCTACGGAAACTCCTGCTTGTCAGGCGGCGTGATTAATAATGCGGACGCGAAAATGGCACTCGTGGGGCTGATAACAATGGCGATTGGTGATACTCAGGAATATTTGATTGTGTCGCTGATAAAATTATGTACGGAGGAAGTGAGCGTATGGGAGGCCTTGGGAAAGAGGGAAGGGATTCAGATACTGATCTCGGCTCTCGGTTTGTCCGGCGAGAAAAACCAGGAGTATGCGGTGGAAATGCTCGCGATCCTGACCCAACAACTGGAAGACAGCAAGTGGGCCATCACCGCTGCTGGCGGAATCCCCCCGCTCATCCGTTTAGTACAAGTCGGGTCCCACAAGGCCAGATTGGACGCCACCCATATTTTATGGAAACTGGGCTGTCATGGTGAGGATATTCGAGCATGTGTGGAGAGTGCGGGGGCCATACCGGCCTTCTTGTGGCTCCTCAAAAATGGTGAGCCAAAGGGGCAAGAGGCTGCTGCTGTGGCTCTCTTGAAGCTTGTCCGGGTCGCTGATTCATCCACAGTCAACCAATTGCTAGCCATGCTCGTTGGTAACTCACCGAGTTCCAAGGGCCATGTCATCAAGGTTCTGGGGCATGTGCTCTCCAGGGCATCACTTGCCGACCTTGTGGAAAAGGGTGCCTTCGGTAATGTGGGCCTGAGATCACTCGTCCAGGTTCTTAATTCATCCAACGACAAGACTCAGGAATATGCGGCAGCAGTTTTGGCAGATTTATTTCGTAACCGGCAAGATATACGCGATGGTCTTGCTGCAGATGAAGTCATCAGCCCTTGCCTAAATCTCCTAGCCAGAAAACCTCACATTGCATCCCGAGGGCTTGGTGCTTTGTCGGGTCCAGCCAAGATCAAGACCAACAGCAAGACGTCCTGCATTGTGGAAGGCGACGTTAGGTCCCTAATCAAGGTGGCAAAAACAGCATCCATTGATTTTGCAGAAAATGCCATGGCGGCATTGGTTAACTTATTGAGTGACCGGCGAGTGGCCGTGGAGGCTCTGGCCGAGGACGTTGTTACGGCCATAACAAAAATTTTGCACGAGGGTTCGTTGGAGGGAAAAATGAGCGCTTCACGTGCTCTTTACCAATTACTTAAACGCTTTCATGTGAGTGACGTGCTTACGGGGAGGTCCCAGTGTCGATTTGCTATCCTTGCAGTTGTTGATTCTTTGAATGCGATGGATATCGACAGCAAAGATGCAATTGATGCCTTGGAAGTGGTCGATCTGTTATCTAGGACGAGGCAGGGTCTCAATGAGGTTCCGTCAAGCTTAGGGCCGCTTGTGCGCTGCCTTTGTGAGGGTCCGCCTCAGGTGCAGGATAAGGTGATTGGGATCCTGTCTAGGCTGTCCAGGGATCAGCCAGTCTTGCTGGGAGACTTACTAGTCTCGAATTCAAGGTCGATTGGCGCTTTGGCGGGTAGAGTGACGAAATCAAACAGCCTGGAGGTAAGGGTCGGGGGAACTGCACTACTGATTTGTGCTGCAAAGGAACATAGGTCTCAGTCGATGGATGCACTTGGGGCATCTGGATACATGAAACCACTTACTCATGCGTTGTTGGAAATGATCAAGCAGAATCCCACTTCTTCGTATCTGGAAATCGAAGTAAGGACCCCGAGAGGTTATAGAGATAGATCTGCTTTCCGAAATGGGAATGAATTTGATGTGTCCGATCCTGCAACTGTCTTGGGAGGTACCGTAGCCTTGTGGCTGCTATCCATAGTTTCTTCTTCGTATCCGAAGAACAAAAGCACTGTGATGGAATCTGGTGGGCTTGACCCCTTATTCGACAAGCTTGCGAGACATGCCAACAGAGATTTTGTACGGTGAACAGTCGTCTTCATGCACAATTTGTTGAATGTTTTACTAAATTTGTATCTGTTGTAATTTACTTCCTGTTTCCATTAGGATTCAATTCTGCTAAATTTTTTGTTATAAATTAATTCCTTAGACTATGTATAAATATTAAATAGTCATCATATGCCCTATTGTTGTTATTATTATTACATTGTTGAAAAGCCGTTTGCTTATGGAAAATGTTGCCATCTTTCCAGGCAGAATTAGAGGACACGGAGGGATTATGGATCAGCACTGTTCTTGCAGCTATACTTTTCCAGGATGCTAACGTTGTCTCCTCCCCTATGGCCATCGGTTTCGTGCAGCCACTCGCCACCCTCCTCAAGGCAAACGAAATCATTGACAGGTTTTTTGCTGTTCAAGCAATGGCTAGTCTTGCGAGCCATGGAAACAAGGGAATAAATCTTGCGATAGCAAACACGGATGCAGTGGAAGGCATAATAACCTTAGTGGGGCACTTGGGACCTTCAGACATGCCGAATCTGTTGGCCTTATCCGATGAATTCGGTCTAGTCAGAAATCCAGACCAGGTGGTCCTGGAGAATTTATTCCGAATTGATGATGTCAGAGTAGGTTCTCTGGCTCGGAAGACCATTCCTTGTCTTGTGGACCTGTTGAGACCAATGGCTGACCGTCCGGGGGCCCCACTAGTCTCCATTAGTCTTCTGACCCAGATTGCAGATGGAGATGACGGCAACAAGCTAGTGATGGCCGAGGCCGGAGTCCTTGATGCCCTCACCAAATACCTATCCTTGAGCCCTCAGGACCTGACAGAGGCTACCATATCCGAGCTGTTGAGGATACTCTTCAGCAATCACCATCTCCTCCGCTACAAAGCAGCAATCAGCTGCATGGTTCAGCTCATTGCCGTCCTCCAGTTGGGGTCGAGAAACGCGCGTCTGAGTGCTGTCAGGGCCCTCAACGAGCTTTTTGACGCCGACCACATCAGAAACTCCGACTCGTCCATGCAGGCTGTCCAGCCATTGGCCGACATGCTGGGGTCCACGTCCGAGTGCGAGCAGGCGGCCGCCCTCAGCGCACTGCTCAAGCTGACCTCCGATAACGACTCGAAAGTTGCTGTGCTGGTTGAGGCGGGAGGCAATCCTCTGCGTAGCCTGCACAAGATTTTATCATCCCACTCTTCTTCTCTGGAGCTGAAGACGGATGCTGCTGAGTTATGTTGTGCGCTCTTCGGCAACCCGAGGGTCAGGGAAATAATGCCCGTCGTTTCGGAATGGTTGGAGCCTTTAATTTTTCTGATGAAATCTGATAGGGAAAGTGCCGTGGAGTCTGGAGTTTGCGCTTTCGAGCGGTTACTGGACGATGATGAACGTCAGGTGGAGATCACTTCGGACCACGATTTCGTCGGTTTGCTCGTCAGTCTCGTCTCCGGATCAAATTACCGGGTCATCGAGGCGAGTATTAGCTCGCTCATCAACCTGGGGAAGGACCGGACCCCGCGCAAGCTGGATATGGTGAACGCGGGTATCATAGACAAATGTCTGGATTTACTCCCTAACGCTCCCAACTCGGCCTGCGCCATGATTGCAGAGCTTTTCCGCATCCTGACCAACAGCAGCGCAGTCTCCAAGAGCCCGTCGGCTGCCAAGATTGTGGAGCCGCTCTTCGTGGTGGTGCTGAGGACGGACATCGGGCTTTGGGGTCAGGACAGTGCTCTCCAGGCGCTCGTGAACATCCTGGAGAAGCCCCAGAGCCTGTCGGCCCTCAAGCTCTCCCCCAGCGAGGTCATCGAGCCCCTCATCTCGTTCCTCGAGTCCCCGTCCCAGGCCATTCAGCAGCTCGGCACCGAGCTTCTCTCCCACCTGCTTGCCCAGGAGCACTTCAAGCAGGACATCACCATGAAAGCTGCGGCGGCCCCCCTCGTCCAGCTGGCGGGGATTGGTATCCCTGATTTACAGCACACGGCAATCAAGGCACTGGAGAAAATCTCGCTGAGCTGGCCTGAGGAAGTTTTCGATGCAGGCGGTGTCCTGGAGCTGTCCAAGGTTGTCGTCCAGGATGTTGTGGATGGCCCTCTGTGGGAGTGTGCAGCCTCCGTGGTCTCGAATCTAGTCCAGCTGGACGCTGAGTACTACCTGGGCGTCCCCGTTGAGGCGCTCGTAAAAATGCTACGCTCGACCTCCCGAACGACCGTGAGGGTCGCCCTCAACAGCCTCATTATCCAACACAAGACGAAAATCTCGAGCGCGGAGGCTGTGGCGGAAGCCGGCGCCATCGACTCGCTGCTTGACCTTCTGCGCTCCCACGAGTGCGAGGAGGGCGCGGCAAGGCTGCTAGAAGCACTGCTCAACAGTAGACGCGTGCGGGAAATGAAGGCCGCGAAGCACGCGATCGCGGCCCTTGCTCACTATCTGGTGGACCCGCGCACGGTGTCCGAGACGGCCCGGCTGCTGGCAGCACTTGCGCTTGGGGACCTGTCGCAGCACGAGGGGTTGGCGAGGGCCAGCGACTCGGCGGCGGCGTGCCGGGCGCTGGTTGAGGTGCTGCGGCTGCAGCGGACGGAGGAGATGAAGATGGTGGCCGTGTGCGCGCTGCACAACTTTGTGATGAAGAGCCGCAGCAACAGGCGGGCTGTGGCCGAGGCTGGCGGGGTCGAGTCCGTGCAGGAGATGCTACTCTGCCCCAACCCGGAGCTTGTGGCCCAGGCTGCTCTGCTTATCAACTTTCTCTTCTCTAACCACACGCTGCAGGACTACGCCTCCAATGACCTCGTCCGCACCTTGACAGGTAGGTTTGTAAACAAATCGATTTTTTTTTATTCGATTCGATATTCGTGCGGATTCGTATACGAATAATGTTTTATATTCGAAAGTTAAACGAATCCGAATTCGAATTTGTAGATATTCTATTCGAAATATCGATATTCGATTCGTTAACGATAATTATATAAATTATATATATATATATATATAGATATATTGTTATATTTCTAATATTTTTATGACATAAAAAGTAAAAACATCTCAAATTAATAATTTACCCCCAAAACATCTCAAATATAGGAAAAACATAAAAAATATTTTTGTAATTATAATCTTTTTTTTGTTATAATATTTCTCTGAAAACGAATCGAATATGTTCGAATATTCTAAACGAATCGAATACGAATCAAAAAATGAGTTCGTTTACGAATCGAATACGAATTCGAATCCTCGAATATTTTAACGAATTCGAATCGAATATCTTAATATTCGCTTTGATTTGATTCGTTTCAACCCTATTGACAGGTAGTTTGAGTTTGGGTTTTCTTACTACATTTGTCTGCTGATTAAGAGAAATAAAAAACTTCATTATCAAACTGTGTCCAGATGCTCTAGACAGAGAACTACAGTCAACAGCTACTGCAAATGAAGAGGTGCTGAGGACTATAAATGTCGTCTTCTCCAATTTCCCCAAGCTTATCATTTCCGAGGCAGCGACGCTTTGCATTCCCCATTTAATATCTGCCCTCAAGTCCGGGGGTGAGGTGGCTCAGGACTCTGTGCTGAGCACCCTGTGCCTGCTCAAGCAGTCATGGTCGGCTAATGTGACGAGGTCTCAGGCTATGATTGCAGCCGAGGCCATCCCCACTCTGCAGATGCTTTTAAAGACTGGCCCACCGAGTTTTCACGACAGGCTGGAAAGCCTGTTGAGCTATTTGCCGGGATGCTTAACGGTGTTCATCGGGCGAGCTAACAATTTGAAGCATGGTGGCACGAGTGCTTTTTGCCGGTTGGCCATAGGCAATTGCCCCTCTAGGCGCACTAAGGTGTTAATTGCATGATTCACTTGATTTTCAATTGTTTTTTATTATTATAAGGTAAATGTATACTATTCTTTCTTTTTTTGTTAGCGTGTGTGTACTAGGTTTCTAGCTATCTTTCATGTATTAGACAAATTGCATTCGAGCATTAAGGGAATTTGCGAAGCAACACAAACCTCGACGGAATATCTGTTTGTAATTTCGAAAGATGAAACAGATTGTTTATGTAACCAAGTTTAGGAGCTAAGGGTAGATTGATTTAGTTTAGTTGGGAGACTGTAGCTGGCTTACAATATGCTCATCTGCTTACTATCCCGACTGTCTTTGTTTGCACATACTGTCAGGTTGTGAGCCATAACACCTCACCAGAGTGGAAAGAAAGATTTATGTGGGCCTTTGATGTACCACCAAAGGGGCAAAAGTTACAAATCGACTGCAGAAGCAGAAGCAGAAGTACTTTCGGAAAGGTAACTGGTTTTTGACTTAATTTCACAATACAAAATTATCTGTATGAACTCTAGTTCCCATTTGAAAGCTGAAATAGGCCTATCATTTGATGATGCTTTTATTACTTGTGGTGGTAATCAACATTTCTTCATGACAAGTTTCTTATTTAGTTTTCGGATTTCACTTTTTCCTCCTTTGTTTTTTTGTTTTTCTCTCTTCAGACTTCTCATGGGAGAGTCACAATTCAAATTGACAACGTTGTAACTGAAGGAGTAACCAGTGGTGTTTTCAGCCTCAGTCATGATAACGGCCAAGACAGCTCCTCTAGGACGCTCGAACTCGAGATAACATGGTCAAACGTGGTTGAATAAAGTATGCAAAAGTGTATATATTTCTTCACCTAAGGTAAATGCTCGACATAAAAAAAGCAGGAAAACAAAAGGAAAGGAAAAACAGTAGTAGAATGACAAATTAAGATCCTTCTGATCTATGGTGGACAGCACATGAAGATAGGTTATATTTTTCCCAGTGTGAATATTGCCTTACAGTTATAGGAATAAAAAACAGTTTTGTAATTGCTGCATATTTGCAAAATGTGGATATAGGATATGATGGCTTAATGCACGATGAGACATACTTTTGAAGTTCTTACCAGATCACGTTTTTGTAAATGGAAGGTTTAGTTTTTGTACATGCAGAAATACGTGAATGTTTGTTTATAGGTGGGAGAACACTATGTAACAGGAGAGAGCATATCAGCTTTTAAGTGTTTGCAGATATTTAGCAACTTTGACAATTTCTGGAAATTATTTCTTGGTCTAGGCCGTGTTGTTAAATTACATGATCTCTATGTTCAATTTCTGTTGGAATCTTTTCCAGAGTATATGTTTTTTTATAGCCTAACAACTCAAATGAAGCGCAATGAGGCGCCATTTGGGTTGAGAAATATGAAAGAAAAAGTTTGAAATCCGTTGACAAATCCCTCAGCATGTACGCCCTCACACAAATTAAACTCATTTATTATATCATTTATTATATACTGCCTCACCGTCCTCCTTTTTTATTTTTTTGTCTTTAACTCTTTTTCCGAGTCTATCTCTCTAAACTCTTTATCTCTCTAAATTCCCAAACTTTCAACGAGCGATTCGAGCATCGAAAAAAATCCGAAAAAATGTCGAAAAAATCCCACCGAATCGGCAAAGGGTTCTTCTCTAGCAAGGTAATTTTTTTATTTTTTTACGCATTAAATATTTTTAATTTTTTTTTATTCTGGCCGGCGTCCGACCGTCGCATCCGGACGCGCGGCGGCCGTCCGATCGTCGGTTCCGGACGGCGGAAAAGGCGTCCGATCCGGCTGGCCGGTCGGCTAAAAAACCGACCGAGATCGGCTAAAAAACCGGCTCGAATAATTATAATATAATTATAATAATTTAAACAAAAAATTCTAATAATAATTATAATTAATAATAATAATTTGTAATAATAATTAAAATTAATTATAATAATAATTATAAATTTGAATTAATTACAATTAATAATAATAATTTGTAATAATAGTTAAAATTAATTATAATAATAATTATAAATTAGAATTAATTATAATTAATAATAATAATTTGTAATAATAGTTAAAATTAATTATAATAATAATTATAAATAAGAATTAATTATAATTAATAGTAATAATTTGTAATAATAATTATAATTAATTATAATAATTATTATAAATCTCAACAATTATAATTATAATAATAATTAAAAATTATAATAATAAAATCTATAAATTAAAATAAAAATGAATTATAATCTATTTTAATAGTTATTACAATAGTCATTACATATGAAAAAATTGAATAATTATATTTCTGATTCAGGGTGTTAGCAGACCTGGACAATCTAATGTCAGAGACGACGATGAGACGTTCGATGACTATTATGATGGTTTTGGCACCCGACACACTAGAAGTCGGGGTGTCAATGCGTCCATTCGTCGGGAGAGGGAGAGGTAGGCGATGATCGATCAGGCTGGGAGGGTACAGACTCTTCAGGCTAGCCAGAATTCGAGACCCCCCGCACCAGTACGAAATGGTCCGCAGGGATATCATTTTGAGGGCCAGCGAGATAGTTCGCGACTCCATGAAGTCCTACCGTACGGTGAGCATGGATATTATTATCCTGGCCAGGTAGGCAGTTCGATGCCCCCGGCAGCAGGACCGTACGATCAGTCGGGATATGCTTTTTCCCGCTACGCAGGGAATTCGATACCTCCTCGCNCCCGGCGCACGCGCACCATTACGTTATGGTCAACAGGGGTATGCTGATGAATCGTATGGCGAGAGGGAGCAGGGTCCAGAGGAGCGTGACTCGGACGACTCCTCAGATGATCAGGACCACACACAGCCTACGGGTCCTAGCCACCCTCGTCCTCCTGATGTTCGTCCGGTACAGCCGGTTGTACAGCATGTTCGTCCGGTACAGGCTGTTCGTCCTACACAGCCTGCTCCTCAACGACAGGCTGGGGGGCGTTTTGGCCCAGCTGCATCCTCATCAGGTAAATAATTACGTATTTATTGTTGTTTAACATAAATTATTTTGACTTAATCATAACAAATTATGGGTACCGTTAGAAAAGTATTATTGGCTTGCTCCTCAACTACGGTATAATTATTTAGCCTAATTTAGAGGAACCATACAATTAACTAGTTAGAAAATTATTATAATTATTTTATATTATTGATATAATCAATTAGTTTGATATGTTACATAATAAATTAGTTTAAAATTGTCATTATATTTTATTAATGTAAAATGTCACGTTTGTACATTAATTGAAAAAAAAGCGGGAAAGTTATGAAATATGTTTTATTAAATATATTTTATTTAATGCATCTACCAGCAAGTCTATATATATAGATATGTTGTATTGGAATGCAGGTACTAGCAAACGAGCTAAGACCGATAATGATGCACCCTGGATCGTTAAAGGCCCAGTGGCCGGTGTGCCCATTGATGGGAGTGTCATCCCTAGCTTTCTAGGGCACGTCGCCTCCCGCATGTGGAATGGAGATTTTAGGGGGCTGCTGAAATGCCACAACAGACTGAGAGCAGTCGGGAATCTGAGGGAATGGCGTTATGAGATGTCTTCCGATGCGAGAGCTCTGATCAAGAACACCGGGCTGTCACATCTGGTTTGTGGAGCGATGGCAGCCGGATACTATCTCCGCTCCTTTCTGCGTTTGTGGAGCGATGGCAGCCGGATACTAACTCGTTTCACCTGCTTTTTGGTGAAACGAGCATCACGCTGCACGACGTCCGGGCCATTTTGGGCGTTCCTATGGAGGGAGCCGTAGTCGCTAAGGACTCGAATTCAGACGCCTGCCATCGGCTCTACATGTCGATACTTTCGGTCACCAAGGCCGAACTCATGAGTTCGTTCTGGCAGCGTGGTTCGGTGACCGAAGCCTCCATTGTGGGGGCATTTAGGGGGAAACGCCGACCGACTAAGGATGAGGCGGGTGCCTGGATGTGGGTGATGCTGGCTACCATATTGTTCGTCGACAAGAGTGGTAGTAGAGTGACCCCCAAGCTCCTGAACGAGGTGCTCGACGGCTTGGATTTGATTAGGGGTTACTCATTGGGATCGAATACACTGGCATACATGTACAGACAGCTAGGTATTGCCAGCCGAGGGGACTCTAGTGGACTGTCGGGCTGCGGGACTCTTCTGCAGTCCTGGATATATGAGTATTTCCCCGATTTCCGACCGCAGGGGCGTCTACCCATCGGTCCTGACTGTCTCGCACGATCTCGCTCGTGGAGCATAGGGAATGACGCCAAGGTCAGACGATCGGCTCACAGCCATCCGTCGGCGCCTCGACAGACTCACTGCCTCCGATGTACGTGAAGTTATTTTATTTAAATTTAGTTACCCGTTATTTAAAATAATATAATTATTTTTATGAATGCTTTTATGCAATTGTGAACAGGTGCAATGGTTTCCATACGGCAGCTCCAGCCCAAATGAGATAGAGCTGAGGACTCTTTATAGTGGATTGATCCAATACCACGATGTTGTCGAGCCGTACTTGCCTGCGCGGTGTCTGCGTCAGTTGGGGTATGTCCAGACTATCCCTCCCCCTACATACCTGACAATCAGTGCAATACGTGTTTGAGAGTCTAGGAACTACAGGGTTGAGCATTCTGAGGCTGCTGCAGTAGGTGCCTCGACCCAGTTCCCGATTTCTGGGACGATCAGCACCGCTATGTTCACCCCGACCACACATGATCGCGGGGAGGCGACTGAGGATTACTTGCAGTGGTACAGTCGGGTATCCCATCCGACTCTCATGGGCGAGGAGCTGTCGGACGAGAACGAGGTCCCTACGCGTGTTAATACCGGCTATGTAAGTTGGTCACTAAATTTTAATTAATGTTATTTTATTACAATAATTTTTTTTAATAAATTTTAGTCATATCTTTTTATTCTTCCATTTTTTTAGTGGATGGACTGTCTTTTGGGCATTACATCGACCATGCAGCAGTTCCTTGTTGAATGTCCGGAGGCGGCGCAAGTCCAAGAAGATTTTGCTAAGTTTAAGTTGGATTATGACAATGCCCAACAATGATGTAATGAATGTTTTTTTTTTTTAATTATTATTATTGTAAAACATTAAGTTGAATGGTTTTCTTTATTTATTATTTGTAAAACATTAAGTTGAATGGTTTATATTAAAAATGAAAAAAAAAAATACCATTGATGCGATTTTCGATTGTCCTGTAACATAAACGTATGTTCCTGCCCTTCGAGACAGGCTCATTCTCCTGAGAGTCCCGATGGGTCGACTCAGGAGAACGAGCATGTCTCGAGCGCAGGAACATACGTTCATGTTACAGGGCAATCGAAATCGCATTAATGGTACTTTTTTTTGGCATTTTTAGTATATAAACCATTCAAATTAATGTTTTTTTTATTTGTTAAACTTAAGTTGAATGAGTTTTTTTTATTTTTTTCTTATTGTTTTGCTAAACTTAAGTTGAATGAAAATCGTCATACCACAAGTGAATAATATCGTTCTTTTGTTGAACTGAATAATATCGTTCTTTTATTCAACAAGGTCTATTTTGAACAGTAAACCACAATTGCAACCTAGCCTTGTACTGATCCTCCCAACCCACAACCGATTCATCTCGGTGAGTGAACCACATGGGATGAATAGGCGGTAATGGACAATCATGAGTCAAATCTAAACGAATGTAGTGTTCTACAGTACCAAGATGGCACATGACAATCTCACGACATGGTCCTCTAGCCGATGATCGTGCAATGAGAGGCAACACTGTGAGGCTGAAGAAGTTGTGCTTCCCACCTTGCGGACCAGAGCCCAACAGAACGACAACCGCATTATATAGGGTCGCAACAGCGTAGAGGTCCTGCGGAACTTCGAACCAGTGAGCCGGTCCACAAAGGCCTGTTTTCCACCTTACTCGACGGAGTCCGATGTCGATATCTCTAAAATAGATGTACTCGTACAATCGACGGTGGCTGTCGACCTCCTTCACAATGTCCTCTCTTACGACTGCCCAATGCTTTTGTTGACCATACACGTAACTCGCGATGACCCGAAATCCGCAGTAACCATCTGCCTCCACATTCAGGTAACTCATTATGTAGTCCAACATATGCCAGGGGACACTTTGCCACATTGTAAAATCAAATATATTTGTCGGTCTAAACTCTGCAATATCATGATAATTTCACGTCACAATTATATAATCATATAAATACTTTAATTAACGTTCAGCCATATTTAAAAAAAAAAAAAAAAATGTATCATCTGTTTCCCCTTGTGATTGTTGAGAAGACGAGCTTGTCTGTCCACGCGAAGAACTGGTCGTACGGCTCGATTTCCGACCTCGCGATCTATCTTTGTACTCAAAAGCAGATGGTTTACGCTTAGTTGAATTAGTTTTCTTGGGACGACCTCGCGGGTTGTCCTTAACCTCAGGTTCGGCATAATCCTGTTGGTCTGGGTAAAGATAACTGTACATGAACTGATTCACGTACCGCATCGTCGCGGGATCGCGAGTTTCAACCTCACTCACAAGCGTCTGAAAGAACTCCGCATCTGACCATGCACCCTAGCTCGCCTGGCTCGCCTGGTTCTGATGACCAGTCCCTACAAGTATACGATAAAAAATTCAATGAATTAAACCAAATAATGTACTTTAATCACATAAATTGTAACTGAAAATGAAACAACAAGTAGAAAATTATAAATAAAACATTAACCTTAAATTACTTGGCTCTAACATCTGTAGCGTTCTCCAGAACTGGTGAATCATTCCGAGATCAATCGGAATGTTAGAATCAACTGCGGTACGGAGCAGACATGCACAAGGAAGTCCATGAGTGAACTGCAATACACAGTCGCAGCTATCGTAAACATCGACGTCTAAGCCATGCAACCTCGTAAGCTCATCATCCAATAAACTCAGGCAGTAATGCGAGACCCTCAGTATCACGCTATCGAAAATGATTCCCTTATACCGTGTACTCTTCTTAGATCTCGAGGCCTCAAGTGCCGTCCTGATAATACATTACATAATGTTAGATTATAATTAATGCAGTAATATAATAACGCATTTAAAAATTGCAGTACGTACCTGATTTCAGTCACTTGATGATCGATCTGCTTATTAATCTTCTGTCAAATTGTATCGAGCGCGCCGGTGGACGTGTGAAACCACTCCTTCAACATAGAGTGGGCACTCTCCATCCTACAGAAAGTTGTGTTTCCAAAATGTGTCACTCGGTTGGTCCAAGCCTTCACAAACTTCTCCTTGTGCCCTAACCATGTGTTCTCCACATAATGTATCACCTGTGGAGACTTCGAATATTTTGCGTGCAGCTCGGCAACGACATCGGTGTAGTCATCCAACGTACTGGCCTCTGCAATACGTTTCCACGTACTGTGCGTGAAAATCTGCGAGATTTTTTACTCTTCCCAAAGAGTTTGTAGGCTTTGTCTTCCACATCCTTGTTGATGTGCCACGTGCAGAGTAAGTGGGCTGATTCGGGAAAATGCCTCTGAATAGGAGTGATTAAACCCAACTCTCTGTCACTGACAACCACATTAGGATATATGTCTTGGCCTATCAGTAGTCTCAACTTTTGTAGAACCCAGTCGTAACTGGCCTCTTTCTCGTCCCTGATGAGCGCATACGCAATTAGGAAGTTCTGGTTGCATGGCGTCATTCCAATCATCTCGACCAACGGCATCTTGTACCTGTGCAAATGAGAACAAGAAGACAAAAAATATAATCAAATAAAAGTTAACTTAATCAAACACACTATTTAAGATTCATACTAATAAAGTATTTATAAAGTAACATACCTGTTGGTTTTATACGTGGAATCTATGCTGACATACCAGTGATATGTCCGGAATAGATTGATCGACGCAGGATGGGCCATGAATATATGCGTCAACGCTTTCGTGTTCGGATCGAATTCTGCATAAACTGTATACTCGCTGCTCACGGCCAAATGCATAAGCTGGGAAGGAACGTCTCTACCGTCGAAACTCTCTTTCCGCAGCTTATCTTTAAAGTTATATACCTGCCACCAATTAGCGTTAATTATAATGATTATTATAATTTAAAACAAAAAAATTATTATATTAATAAATAAAAAAGTATGTTAATTAATTAATTTTATAAAAAGATTATTAACTATCATAATAATGATACATTAGTAAATATAATAAAATTTATTAATTATTACAATAACTTTTACATATAAAAAATTACTAATTATCATAATTAACTTCAAAAAGTTAATTAAAACATATATTACAAGATATAAATATATATACCTGTCGCACATGAACGTTATCTCCTGGATTCTTTTCCTTCTGCGCGGCCATAATTTTTGTTGGGGCCACCTGAGCGTCTGTCATATCACGAACAATTTTCTTAGATGAAGCGCTGAGGCCGCTCAACTGGCGATGACCTTTAGGATACACAGCAAATGTATGGTTATGGTAGCCGTTCTCTTCCTTGCTACATCTACAGATCCTCTAGTATGGCTCACCGGGCACTTTTTTTACTTTGATCTCAAAATCGCAGCCGCACTTATTAGTTTTTGTCTTTCTGGAATTTCCGCCTTTGCCTCTGTAGCGTTCGCCTCTATGGCACTTCAAAAGCCTAACCGTTTTCTTTTTGTGGCTCGAAATTACTAATAGGAAATCATTCAGCATTGCCTGATATTTTGCAGCTTCAATAGCGTCCCCAGCACTATTAAATAATGTACGGGTATTGAAACTGAGACTGTAATTAACACCATCTCCTCCAAAATCTTCCCATGACTCCTGCTATATAGTGCAATATTTATATTTTTAGAACATGTTAAATTATAATCTATTCGTTCTAATGTATAAGATAATTAATTCTAACATGTTCTAAAAATATAAATATTGCACTATATAGCAGGAGTTATGGGAAGATTTTGGAGGAGATGGTGTTGATTACAGTCTCACTATATAACAAAATCAACTATAACATGTAACATAATAATTTGTAACTCCTAACACGATACTATCTAACGTCAATTTATAACATAACCAAGACTAACATGTAATATAATAATTTCTAACTCCTAACACGATGATATATAACGTCCAATTTGTAGCATAATCAAGTCTAAAATGTAACATAATAATTTATAACATAATAATCAAGTCCAATTTATAACATAATTATTTCGAATATATAACATAATAATTTAAAAAAAAAATTGTCCGGCCGGCCGAACCGGACGGACCGTTTCTGACCGGCCGTTGCCGCCGGACAGCTTTTAAAGTGTCCGGCCGGCCGGTTCGGACAGAGCCCGTCCGACCGGCCGAACTTTTCAGAACCGGCCGGTCGGACGACTTTTAAGCCGTCCAAGGACAGTTACCAAATTAAATAGGGGGAGGTAAATAGTACAACCCAAATTAAATCGACAGTTACCAATCCTTCCAAGAACAGTTTATAGTTTCTTTATATGCTAGTTCACCCCCTTGTTATTACTATATATGTTTGTCAAGTGCTTGTCGATCTAGAACAAAAATTTAGTGCTGAAATCATTTAACCCAAATTTCCGTTTCCTATATAAATTTTTAGGCAAAATTGCATATTAATACACCACCTTTCGTGGTTTTGCAATTAATCACCACATTTGAAATTTTGCACATTAATACACCGACTTTACCAATTTTGCAAATCGATGCATGAATGACGGTTCCGTTAACAAAAATCTGACATGGCATTGAGCCACGTCAATGCCATGTCAGATTTTCGCTAGATTTTTGTAACGGAACCGCCAATCATGTTTAGATTTGCAAAAATGGTAAATATGGTGTATTAATTTGCAAAATTTCAAAGGTGGTGATTAAATTGCAAAAACATAAAAGGTGGTGTCTTGATATGCAATTTTACCTAAATTTTATCACGGAGGACTAGGAATGTCAATAAACCCGTAGGGTCGGTTTACCCGCGGGTTACCCGCATTTTCGGGTCGGGTAAACCTGAGATGATTGGGTTTCGGGTCGGGTTCGGGTAGAATTATGCTACCCAAGACCCGGGTCGAGTCGGGTGCGGGTATAGTAGGAAAACTCAATTACTCTACCCGTTTTGGCGCAACCATTGAATCTTATATATATACATATATATATATATATATATTTATAACTTATTTTAAATATAAGAGTAGTCATGTGTTATTTTTAAAAATTAGATTATCTATTACAATTATGATTAATGGTTAAATTTTATTTTATTTTTTATGATTTTATTATCATTTTTTGTTAATTGTACAATAAAATATTACACACTTAACTTTTAAATGTTATATTATTAAATAGACTATAAAAGATAAATAATTATATCTCATTATTTATTTCAAAAACAATATAATTTTTTATATTTTTTTATTGTCAAACTTAGTTAATAAATTATTCGTTACATTATAATTAATTTTGAAATAAATTTATTTATTTTTTCATATGAAATGAGATGGGTTGGGTAAAACCCAAATTAAAGACTCGTGTTACCCGTTTACCCGACGAAACCTACTAACCCATCAGGTAAAACCCAACCTGAACCCGAAGATCTCTAGCCGGGTAACGGGTCAGGTTTAGGTAGAGTAAATTACATGCGGGTCGGGTTCGGGTTTGCCAAAACTCGTACCCGACCCGACTCATTTACATCCCTACGGAGGACTCTAATTCATACCAAAATAATAGACGAGTGCCAATTAATAGTAACTTCGATCCTAATTAGTTAATTCTAATAAAGAAACATATTTAACATTTTAACTTGTGGCGATGAGGATGTACCAAAAACCAAACAAATAACGTTGTGTACAAGAAGATGTTAATAATATATAAAAAAACATTTTGTTTTATTCCAATAAATGTGTTATATTTTGAACAATGATTCCATTATTCAAATAAAAATGTTTTTTTTAATATTACTAACCGCATTGCACGAGTACCGCACTAATAACTCTTATATGGAGTATAGAGTATAGTTTGGTAAATTTGCCATAAACAAATCTTATACTAACTAATAATTCAGTAGCATAAAACTGTTTGTGTCCACCCACTAAACTAACGGTTTCAAATAAATTTGTTATGAATTAACAATAACTGATATAATACTGAAATTTTCATGAATAGTAAGTATGATGAGGGACTTCAATTAGAACTTACTATATTTAATATGTTTCCTAATTATATTATAGTAACACATAGATTTTTTCAAATGCTTTCACTTTTTTTTTAATTATTATCTATCAGGATTGCTATTTTGCCCTAAAAAAATAATAAAAAATAATAAATTTACAAAAATACCCTATGACAAAAAAAAGTTACTAGAAACAAAAGCAGTCAAATGTCTAACAACAAAGCTCGGAAGCCAAAGAAACATCCCAAAACTAAGCTCGGAAGCCAAAGAAACGTCCAATATAAAAGCCCGACTGTAAAAATAAACGTGCAAGTGCTATGCTTAAAAGCCAAACAAACGTCTAAATAGGAAGCCCGACTCTGAAGTTAAACGTCTAGAAGAGAAGGGGCAACACATTTAAAACTTTTAATATTCAAACTTACCATAGAGTTAAACGTCCTATGAGGAAGCTTATTGCTACGAGAAACGTCTTAAGGGCATGCTTTAAGGCCAATCAGACGTCCCATCCTGAAGCTTAACTCTGAATGCAAACGTCAAGGAGTTAAGCTTAGCAGCCAAATAAACGTTCAACGAGGAAGCTTGACTGTATAAAAAACATTCAAGAGCGATGCTTCGAAGCCAAACAAACGTCCAAACGTGAAGTTTGACTCTAAAGCTAAACGTCTAAAAGAGATGGGGCAACACATTTAGAACTTTAGAATCTTAAGATTATCATATAGTTAAACGTCCGAGGAAGAAGCTTAAGGCCCTATGAAATGTCCTAGAGTTAAGCTTTGAAGCTAAGCAAACGTCCTATTGTGAAGCCCGACTATGAAGAGGAACGTTCACAACAAAAACTTGTATTGGTTATAAACGTTCAAAAGCAAAGCTTTCTAACAAAAGGAACGTCCAATGGCAAAGAGGTCGGGTCCAGGTCAGCCCTCGAG
>BKCP01005272.1:344954-400578 GCA_008636005.1 Striga asiatica | reverse complement strand
AAAGATCATCAAGAACCAAAAAATAAATAAATAAATAAAAAATAAAATTAACATACAATTATTTAACAGTTACGCAAACCAAGTTGAAACCTGAGATTACCTTCGTAAATCGCAGAAACCCAGTCCCAAAAACTTTTAAGTAAGAGGAATCGAAGTATTAATAATTAAATTACGGAAATGTTCGATATGTTCTAAAAAAACAACAAAACCACGGAACGGGAGCATGATGAAAAAAGAAAAGGCACACATGCGCAATAAAAATTAAAAATATCATCCCCACAATAAAATGAAGCAGTAAAACTGATGATTTCATCCATTTCACATATTCACTAGAAATCAATTAAACCATATACATTTGTGTCTGATAAATTTGACAGATGAAAAAGTAACCTTGAAGTTCCCTCGTGAACTCGAGTGAGCAGACTGCTTGAGTGGGCTCTCTTTCGGTCCAAAGCCAAGTTTAATTAATGTTCCAACTTCCAATTGGAGAAAATAAAAGGTTTCTTTTTGGATATTTGAATTTAATGAACAATATTTTAATATTATTATTTTATTTTATTTGTTGAATTTAGGCTAAATGGGATATTGGATTAATCTTATGTGGCACTCTGGCAAGACATAAATTGTAGGCAACAACCTCAGCCACTGAAGGAATAGTGGATGGCCTTTTGGAATTCTTGGGCCATATTTGGAGTTTAGGATAAAACAATATGAAAGAAGAGTGGTTCAGCTTCAAACTAGACTAAGATAATTGCTGTTTTACAATTTATGTGGCATGGATTCTCTCTTATCAATCTCCTTTTTCCATGAAATTATGGGACATGAGTTTTGTTCTTTTATTTGTTGAGAAATGCTATAGTACATAATATTGTACATAGGGGTGTACATAACACTCACATTGAATAGCATTGATCAAAAATAAAAAGTCAAGTGGACCATACTCCATGTGAGTGTTATGTACACCTTTATGTACATTAATTATGTGGTTGTAGCATTTGCATCTTTCTTATTTGTTTAGATAAGAAAGAAAGTCGCTAGGTCTTGAAGTTGACAAAAGGCTGGATTAAAGGCATGTGTTGTGTTAATTTTGTTTGGAAAATTTTATTTTAAGGCTTGATTTTTTGGTATTGTGTCGCAATAGGGTGTGCATTTTCAACTTTCTCGAGAGTTTCATTTTTAAGTTATCTTCAATTGAAGGTCTGCTTTTAATTTAGGATATCGACCAACTTTATATTTTTACATAATTATGTAAACTGAAATACTATTATTTGAATATTTATAATTTAAATAATTATAATATCTTTAATAAAATTACTTTAGTAAGAAATTAATTTGTTTAAGCTACATTTATGCAAAATTTTAATGAAAGTTACTTCAAAATTTAAAAAAGATTGAAAACTAAATTTAAGAATGTGTGATTTAAATATTATATTAATTGTAACAGAAATATATAATAAAATTATAAAAAAAAATACTTTGAAAATTATTGTATTTTTCTTAATTAATGTTATTGAAAATATTATTCGTATATAAAGTTATTACTGTGAAAATATTTATGCATAAAATTATTATCTATAGTAATATTATATTGAAAATATATTATCTAATATTATTTTTATATATTTTTATTTATAATATAAATATGTAATAAAATTACAAATATTTAGAGTTATTCTAATTCTTTTTTATAAGCTTGACTATTGATGCAACTTGGAGCTATGAAATTTAGATAATATGAAAAGCACAAACTCAATAGTGACGCTTAGCAAAAAAACTAAAATAAACTTTTAATGTAATATCAACTCATAAATTATCAAATCATTTCCATGACATAATATCAACTCAAAAATAATTATCATTCATCAAATTCTCAAAGCAGGATCTCATAAATTCATCAATTACCCAAACTGGGTTTCCATAAAATTATTACTGTCAAAGGGGCATCTCCCCAACCTTATTTCAATCATCATAATATCCCTAAATTCATAAAATTTCAAATCATAATTCAATAATATCCCAAGTTCATAAAATTCATAAATCATAAAGTAGTTTAAATAGCGGAAGCATAACAATCGATAATCGGGTCATACAGACCGACCACCACTCGCTCCACTCCGCCGTTGTGCCTGCCTTGCTTAACCTGAAACGTTAATTTCAGGTGGGAGTGAGCACAAATGGATACCGTAGTGCTCACCACTATGCAGTAAATATTATCCATAATATAACAGTAATCATAAAATAAGTCAGGTATGGTCGCAGGAGGTATACGAAACAATTATCTATCCCATCTCCCATCAATAATATCAATAATCAAGACTCATGTGCACACATACGCATAGACTATAGGCCTCACATCGATGCCTAACCAGTAGGAGTAAAACCACCCCACCGACCAAGGCCTCGCCTTGGTCTTACCAACGGGGATCACCAGCCGAGGGACCTAACCCTGGTCTTACGGCTCTCAAAAGGAGACTACCCAACGGGTACGTTCTATAGCTACGGGGATAACAGTTCGACGGCTGGTACAACTCACATCGAAGGCTATATGGTTCACATGCATACATTGATCATACCACAAGTAGTCATTTATAACATTTACAGCATAGCAAATTTTAGAATAACGAACCCAGCTGATTGCTGAAATGGAGAATCACACCAAAATAGTGGAATGTAGGTCGAGGCTCGACTCCTCAAACACCTACATTTATTTAAAATAGCCCTATAAATGACTATTCAACATATGAACAACTCATAGCAACACTCATGAGATTCAACTCAGCTCATATAGTTCATATAGGCACGCATATTACAAATAAAACCCATTATCTAAAATACAACACAAGTTTTTCAAAACTTAAGCCGCGCAGCGTTTTTAAAATCGAGATAACTTTCAGCACATAACTCATATGAACATGATTCAAATCTCAAATTAAACCAAAGGCATGCATATACAACTTTCATGAAGACCTCAGAAGCAAATAATGACATATAGCAGGTCATAAATTGACTAACATGATGAACCTAGTTGCAGTCCGGGAAACAAGAACATGCTTGAGCACAGCTTCAGTAAAATGGATAACTCATACTACACATAACATATTGACATGTTTCTTTCATCTTTAGAAAGCTAAGAGACAGCCCTAAAACTTTCATTTAGGCCACAGAAGCAGATAAGGTCATACAAAGGGGTAAAAGCAACTCACTTTTATAAATCAATTTCTGCCAAAAGTGCAAACTCATCGCATGCATATCCTAAATCAATTTAACATGACTCGAGCTACAGTCATCATATCAGCATGAATCTTACCTCATTAGAAAGCTAGGAAATAAACCTATAACTTTTATGCAGATCACAAACTCATTTGAGCACATTAAGACGAAATAAACAGGTCAAACATTTCATGTGATCTTGCTGCCGTATTTTTTTTTTTTTTTTTCAGAAAACTGCTCGCACCATAATTTTGTAAAAATCATATCTTACTCGATAATAATCGGATTTATGAAATTCCAAAGCCCAGGGAAAGCTAACAGAACGAACTTCATTTCATATGAAGAACCCAACTTCAGATAACGGGTTTCCGAGGGACAAAACCGAGGTGCAACTGGGCAGTAATTTCGAGATAACTCATGCCATATACACTTCATGCGGTTTATCCCCAAAACAATATTTAAATAAGCACATATGCATCTTCATATCACTCATGGTTACCATGCTCGATCAACATCAACCAAACATCTCATAAACTCATACGATATTACATAAATACATAAAATCAAGCCCTAGCATCCAAGCTCTACTAAAACATCTCCACATATCAATAATAACACATGAACTAAAAGGGTTTCGGGCCCTTATACCATTCTCAGGATTAACACACGAAGCGAAACGGACAAGGACCGAGACGGGGCTGCTGCGTTTAGGTCTCAACGTCAGCAGCGGCTGTCCCTCGATGTACGTGGCCCTCACGAACGGTGGCTAGTTGTTGGCCGCCGGAAAGCGGGGCTCTCAGCGAAGAACGGGTTGACACACGTGAGGCTCTTGTCTCCTCGGATCCATTTGAATGCACGAGCAGGTCTCCTTCGTTCGTCGTTGCTGTTCGCGATCGCTTCCTCTCGGCAGGTGCACGATCGGTGGCACGGGATCTCAGTGGCGACAATTCGGGCACGTGGTGAAAAGGACACTCGCCGGCGATTGACGGCTGGGGCTATGGATGATGATGGTGATGATTTGATCGATATTGGATGAAAGGAAATCTGATGGTAAGGGCTTGAAATAGGTTCTGGTTTTCCTTGCGCGTATGGAGACGGTGGTTTTTGAGATTCTTCCCTCATTTTCTCGTCGTCGGGCTGGTGGTTGAAAGTGGAAAAAGAGAGAACAGATGTTTTGGGAGGACGACGGGCTGAAATTCGCGAGGGAGGGGGAGGATGATTTTGTGCGATTTGCTGCTAATAGAGAGGTAGAAGGGAGTGGTAGCGAGAGAGAAGGAATTTTGAGATCGGCTCTGGCTCCCGTTTTCCATGTGACATAAGACCAACATTTTATGGGAAAATCAAGGTAATTAGTGTGATATAATTTGCCCCAAATAATTTACATCAATTGACACAAAAAGGGGCTTTGACCGGTCATAAATGGGAGAAAAATGGCTGGCTTCTCTTGCCCATAAAGCACATAAATTGAGTTTGAAAATCAAACACAAGCTTGGAGACAAATTCCCAAAAATTATGGGTTGAATACGTGGGACACTTGGGCCGAGATTTAATTAACTTCCAAATGGGCCGAAAATTAGAAATAAGATTGGGTCGAGTCCAAGGTTCGGGAAAATATCAAGAACGTTCGAAAATAAGACTACGCGATTAGACCGAAATTCACCGAACAATTAAAATAATCCTAATATTACATACACATAATTAATAATGATTTAAATCACATAATATCCACATAATTAAAGTCACATAACAATTCCACAATAAGCAAACAAATAAGACAGGCAAAGACGAGCACTTTATAAACGAGCAATTAATAGAAACAAGGATAATAATCAAATATAAAACAAATAAATAATAATATAATATTCGGATAATTTTAATAAACGAACGGGGCGCTACAATCTATCCTCCTTAAAAGATTTCCGTACTCGGAAATACCAGGGAACACGCAACCAGAGGAAATGACAGTCTCAAGCGAGAATTTACAACTATGAGGTCTGGGTATCCCCTCCGATACTCGACCCCACTCGCATGAGTCTTATCGCCCTGAACTCAAAAAGCATACACTCACATACAGGACCCAATCCGGCTCGCCCTAAGCTCATATGTTTACCATCTTGCATGAGAGGGTGACTCAATCCTGCCCGAGCTCAGGCGCACATCCTCTTGTAAGAGACCCATTTGGCCTATACCCATGAGTATCAACAGTTTGCTTCGTACCTAACAAAACATAGGACTCCAACAGGTCGTTAGGTGTATTGCTAGCATACTCTGACTGCCTCACCATCAAGGTGGATACGTGACGCCAAGCTTCAGCCTCGTGCCCGAGGCACACTGGAAACTTGCTCACGATTTTCATCACAGAAAGAGTGTCTCCATCCGAGACCTCGACACGATACCACATATAGGTAGTACCACTCCAATGTTCCCGTACTCTCAATGATATCGACTCCATGAGTCCAACGTAGCCTGTAACGCCCCACTTTTATTTGCCGAAAATCAGAATAAATTTTTCAAAATTTATTTCAAACATATTTAAGGCGTTACTGACTTATTTTTCAAACGACATAACATCAATCATCTAACTCCCAAACCGGGATCCACAATTCCATAAATTCATAATTCATCATTTTTCCCAAAATGGGTTCCCAAAATCAAACTCGAGTTTTTAAGACATGACAATGTCAACGGGGCATCTTCCCAACAGTATCTCAATACTTCATATCTCAACACATTGAATGCCCCATGGGCTTCTATCGATGCCCAGTCAGTAGGAGTAACCTCTTGGATTTTCATTTCACAAATACGGGACAACCGTTCGACGGCCGGTACAGCTCACGTTGGAGGCTACATGATTCGTAAGCACACATTGATCATATACGAGTAAAGTAAGCAATTTATTGCATAGACGATTTTAAATAAAACCCACCTGGTTGCGAAAAGGAGATAATCACGAAAGCACGATTAGGCTGCGAGCTCGGCTCGTCAAACACCTACATTAAGTGCAGATGCTATAATCAACATCTATTCTGACTTAGACGGAAAATCACAATCATACTTAGTCGAACTTGATTCAACTAAGTTGTTCGTGAAGTCTTGTGAACATTGGAACACTTAGACTTGACATCTAGACTCAACCAATTACACATAGGAGTTCACATAATCCAAAACAGATATTGACCAAGTCAAACACTCAAAGAAACAGAAAGTGAGTCGATTTACAGTTTATATTGCAAAAGCCATATATTTGATAATACTAGATTTTAATCACAAAATAAGTTGGTCAGGTTATCAAATGAGTTTAACTCTGACATTTTAACAAAAATTTCACCTTCTAGAATTTAGCAAAACCACCAATTTTCAGCCTCAAATTCAAAGTGTACTATTTTATAAAATTTGAGCAAGTTTATGACAAAAACGAGCATAAATTAGCAACCAGATCAAATGAATGAGTTAGCCTATGAAATTTTTATCTAAGGAACTTCAGCATGTGAGTAGCAGTGTATAAAAATCTCAGCCCTAAACTCCTAACATGCGATTTATCAAAATTGCTACAACATTCAGCTGTTTTCGAATTTTCAACATAACTGAACTTAAATGAACTCCAACAATTCCAATATTTTAACAACATTAAATATACCACAAAACAGGCACTTCAATCAAAAATCAGAATTTTTCAGCATCAGACCAATTTTTCATAATTAAAATAATTTCTTGCTAAAGCACAAAATAATTTATTTACCTAAGCTGAAAGAATCCAAAACTTATGAAACTTTTACACAATACCTAAACAGGCCAAATACACAACATATTCGAGTTTCAGCCAATTTCGAGCACTACACAATTTATTATGCAATTTACATGAAACTGACCAGAAATCATTTTAATTTATTAAAATAGCTACAGACCGAATAAAATCATGAAATTTTTACACTAACTTCATATTCAACAGGGTCATTTATTCTCAAAATTTCAAGTCAAACGGACTCGCGTACAATTTATCATGAATTTAATAACAAAACAGCAATTATACGAGTTCGTAAATTCATATACGACTCGATTTACGACGAAATCGTCCGAGGTCTTCACCATAAGACCAAGGACTCGTTATGTTCCAATTCCACAGCAACTTAAAACGAGTTTAACGAGGATCTCATTTGATTTCACGAAATCGAAGAGATCGATACATACATTAATTAAAATAGGCTCAACACATTCATATCTATATCAACATTGCATACGATTATATATAACAGTTCATATATTCAAGCATGGACCTCAACATACCACATATAACACATATAAATAGAGGGGTTTCAAGCCATCGTGTACCATTCTCACAAAAACACACTAGGAGATCGAGAGAAAGGCTGGAACGGGGCTGAAAAACCCTCCGGCTTAGGCTCGCGGGGTTGATGGCTCACACGCGGGTTGCTCGTGAATGGGGCTGCCACGACTCCTTGGCGACAAACGGTGAGCGGGAGGGCTGGCAGGATAATTCGCGGGCTTAGGGAGACGTTGGGCGAGAGTGGATGGTTACGAATTTTCCCTTCAAATTCAAGGATAAAAGCGATGAGAGAGGTCGGCTTTTGCGAGGTTATGGGATATCATAGTTCCCAACTTTTCAGAATTTCTCCTTACTGATGGAAGAGCCGTGAGATACATGTTTTTTTAAAAAAAATAAAATATGATTTGTTTTCCTAATGTGATTAAGGAAATCATGAGGAAAATTTTTCCATAATTTCAAGCACTAGAATCTATATATATATAATTGCTAGCTAATCCCATTTAATAAAACATTTAATAAAAATATTTTCACTGTCCTCCTAAAAGGAGTTACATTTTTTTTAATTAATTACTCATTAATCTCACATTTAAGAAGGTTTTTTATAGTTAAATTTAATTAGTTAATGATTAAATTAAAAAGATTTATTTTAATTAATCCCACATTTATGTTAAGTACAGTATCATCTTAATATCTTATCAGTTTTTCAAAAAAATAGTAACTTTTTTCAATAAATTTTATAAAAATTAGTCAAATGTGCTTATATTCATATAAATCAGAAAAAAAAAATTAAATCTTAGATATATAAAAAGAACATCGTTGAAATAACTTGAATCCGCAAGGGTAATTCTATACTCATTATCAATTACTTTAAATTTTTTGTTTATATTAAAAATTAATATTATAGTTACTCATTTATATTTAGATGATATTATTTTTATTAAGAAGCAAGGACAATCTCTATCAATCAATAAGAGTCAAAGACAAACAATATAAAGAAGTGTTTCCTATGCTATGACATGATCAATAAGAGTCAAACACAGTCTCTGTCGCACGTCGGCTTACTACTGAAGAGCTCTGCATTTAGTCATGAGCAATTATACGTGGCGCTTTTTAGAGTTACGAGTCAGTGGGGTTTGAAGATTTTGATTTGAGCTGAGGGAGATTTTGACGATAGAAAAACCACAACGTTGTTTTATTAAGAAGTGTTTAAGAATATTTATATTTTTTTTCTTAATTTTTTTTCAATGAATTTGTTATGATTTTTACTATTGTTTATAATTTTTATTATTTTTTCATGTATCATATAGTTTTCCGTGCAAATGCACGGGACAAAAACTAGTTTGCATAAAAAGGGTGTGCTTGCACATTTTAAGTAAAGGAAATAAAAGGTTTGGAAATTAAAGTTAAAAGTGTTATAAATGGGGTAGGATTTAAAGAGGGAAATCAATTAAATTGGTGCAGGCTAAATCATATACACACCAAAAAATATCGAACATAAATGGGCATTTAGGAACGTCATATGGCGTGTAATGGAGGAGGATTGGTTCCTTGATGATGATCGGTTTTTCTTTAGTAGAATTTTGAAATTCAAAAATCAAAATAATTTAAAGTGTGTCCAGTTAAAATACATAGAAGAGGGCGGGTTCGGTTCTTCTCTTGGTTTCGACTTCCGGTTTTGGGCTGGGGCGCACGAGCCGGGTCAGCCAATTCATGGGTCGCGTGGGTTCACGAATTGGGCTAAAAATAATAAGGCTCGATTTTGGATTCTCGGACTCGATTTTATGGCTCGGTTCTCAATCGCTTGACGATTAAAAAATAAAATCGGATATATATTGAATACACACAATATTTAATAATAATATTAATAATAGCCATTTAAACATTTAATTCAAAATTAGGCATTCATTAAATAATAATAATAATAATAATTATATTAACAATAGTAATAACAATAAATAATATAAATAATAATAATAAATAATTCTAAATAATCCATAAATAAACGGGACGCTACAGTCTACCCACCTTACAAATAATGCCGTCCTCGGAATTCGAAAAACAGACCACGACAAGATACTAACGAGAAATAAGAGGAGACAACATCAATACATGAAACTTCGGTACCTCCTCCGAATTTCAGTTTCCCTCTCCCAAGTCGTCTTGCCTTGACAACCACCACTGGACTTTGACGAGTACCTCTCCCGGTCTTTTTTTCTAAAAGTCACCGGTACCTCCAAACAGGTAGGGTTCTGCCTATCACGCAACTCGCCACATCTCACATGTACTCCGAGATCACGCACACGTTTCCTCCATCAAGAGGCACAAAACGTGTCATGCCTTCTCGCGAGTTCCGGTGGTGGAGTCAACCATCAGGCTAAGTCATCGACTTGGTCGGGAATCAAAATAGGACTGAGAACCTGTGGCAGTAGCCCCTATGCGCAACATAAGACTCGTCAGATAAAATTATGAAACTTTTTATTCTTCCATCTCGAGAAAACTCTCGCGTAAGGAATAGGCCTCATCGACCACACTCCTTAGACGAAAATCATCGATTAAGGATTCATACCCATTTTAGTGGAACTTGGAGCTCTCGGTTAAAGGCTCGAAATAAAAGGGTTTCAAAAGGTTAACCAACATAGCGCAGCATAGAAACGGGTCGAACAATTCCAAAATGAAATCAATGGTTCGGGGTTAGTGCACTGTCACCCAAGAGGTGGCACGCTCACTGGCGCTGCATAAGCGGGACGCTGGGACGCGCGCATACACACCTATTCGGAGACCAGCTACAAGGTCAAGGTTTGGACGCACACGCTGGGATGGGGAGTTCGTGCGTTCGGTGATGGCGGCTGCAACTCGCATGCGAGTCGACGGTGGGCAGCGCGCTAGCCTTACGTCTTTCAGCACGGTCGTGCATGCTCAGCCACCACTTCGCGTGGCTACACCCAGCCAGGGTCAGCGTTTGGTCCAGGTTTCCACAAGAAATTACATTTCAAGGCTACCAAAAAGGAATGGTTTTACCAAATTTCGAAAATTGTGGGGTCAACAAAACTATATATATTTCAGGCGTTTCACATTTCCAAAAGTTTCAAAAGTCTCAAAGATAGCAAGCGCAATTCCGAGTTCCATGTCCACCAACTTTTCAAAACGACACACTCTAATACGCGGAAAGGTCACAAGATTGTGACATACGAGAATGCCCAAAAGAATTCCATTACGGTTCTCCAGTCGTGCAAAATCCCAATTAGCAGCTCCTGCCGAGAAACAACAACTAGCTCACCTCGACTCTTCCGACCAACAGCGTCGGTCGACACATCAGTTCTTCCTCAAGTAGCTAATCATGTCAACAGTCCTAAACGAGTGCAACTCATTTGTCACCTCTCAATTTTCACACTTCGGGATTCAAGCGTGAAGTTCCTCCCGAAACTACGAAAGGAGTAAAACAACAAAAGTTTCTACGATGGACCAAATTTAGAATAAGGACGCTTCTGTACCACACGAGGTTCTTGCTCCGGACTCGACTATCCTCCTTAGAAGATTTCGCCATAATCTTTTAAGGTGGAAAAAAACACTCTTTGATATGCGATAAACCTCTCCATCTTTCTTGTCGAACCGCATTGTGTTGGCTTCTGCTCTGTACGTTCATCTCGATGCCGAGCGTAAATAATTATTGTCTTCCTCGAGGGTAAGTTACCCTCGGGAGTGGCGATGGAAGTCGTGCCCTCGAGTTTTCGTGATAACTTAGTGAGGACATCCCAACGAAGATCACATACTTCGCAAACTAATAAAGACATACAGAAACAAAAAGGTGCTTAATCTTATTTGCCATCAGGTCATTCAAAACAAAGTCGATACCCAACACGAGATAAATAAGAATCGGCTAAACTTCAAGAGAGACGAAATTTAGGATTGAAAAGCTTGAAAAACTGCTTACACAGCGAAACCAATGTAGGGGTTTGAACACGGCTATACCCCAAACAAAACGAGAAAAGAATTAGGTTGAACGTAAACCTCCGGTGTTTAAGACTCGCCGCCTATCTCAAGGCTATTGTATTCCCAAGAACTACAACGTTACTCGCTCTCTTGACCTTTTCGCATCGAGTTAGAGGTATCTCGAAATAAGCTTCAAAAGGTAGGGATCAACAGAAAATTAAAAGGTCGATACTTGATTCCATATGATATTTTTACGCCAGGAAGGAGAAAATCAGGCGAAATTCCCAAAGTATGAAAATTGAAAAACAAAAGAAGCCTCAAGCACAATTCAAAATTGCTTGGCATGCGAAAAGAGAATAAGCAAAGGTTTGCAAAAGTCTACAAGAAAACAAAAACTCAAGAATGAAACAAGACTACTTCATCTCCACTAGTCCACGACTCACTGCCTCCATCATCAGTTCAAGCTGTCCCTGGTAAGTCCCACTGTCGCTAGAAGATCTCACTCGGCTCAATAGACGGAAGAGAATTTTGATATCTCTTTCAAGACAGAAGTGTCACTCAAAATCACGGCATACGATTTTCACGCTGTGTCGAATCGGTCTATCCGCCTTAAGAACAAGGTCGGATTCCTTCGTTTGAGAATTTTCACAAAAGAGTAGGTCAATGTCGCCTTCCTCGAGGCTCAGCCACTCTCGAGAGTTGCGACAGTGTAATATATTAAGTTTTCTCACCACTCATCGTGGTCGAACAACAGTATGGACAAGGCACCTAGACTCTTCTCCCGGTTTGCATTCGACTGGGTTCTAACGCGCATCTGATGGTCATATTGACAACAGTTACAGACTCCCGAGTACCCACACACTTGGGACTTCTTCGGTTGTCTGCTCCCTTCACTTAAGTCTTCTCCTTTCGAGATGGCCTGCAAATGGTCCTCACTCGAGGACACTAAGTTTTATAGAGAGAGAACTGCTATAAACAGAATTTACCTCGATAATATCACCTCGAGTTTTCCACTTGTCTAGCCAGAACCTAACTCTATACCACTAGAGTTCAAGTTCATACAACTAAGCTCGCAACTCATCTAGAGTTAAATGTTAGAAGCAGAAGGATAAATTCCTAACCCCCGATTTACATCACATCATATCATATATCGCATAAGAAATTCAATATCACTTCTGAACTCATACCTGAGTTGGCGCGGCTCGACGGAAGCGAGTGGTCATAACATCGTAAAATTCAAATATTTCTCAGAGTTCACATAATTCATGATTAGCAGTCTACAGAAATGTAGACCTGCTCTGATACCACACTGTAACGCCCCACTTTGATTTTAAAAAAATTCCACACTTTCAGAAAAATCAGATTTAATTTTTCAAAATTTATATCAAACATTTGTGGCGTTACTCATTTATTTCAAATCATTTCCATGACATAATATGAACTCATAAATTATCAAACATCAAACTCCCAAAGCGGGATCTCATAAATTCATCAATTACCCAAACCGGGTTTCCATAAAATCATTACTGTCAAAGGGGCATCTCCCCAACCTTATTTCAATCATCATAATATCCATAAATTCATAAAATTTCAAATCATAAATTCAATAATATCCCAAGTTCATAAAATTCATAAATCATAAAGTTGTTCATATAGCGGAAGCATAACAATCGATAATCGGGTCATACAGACCGACCACCACTCGCTCCACTCCGCCGTCGTGCCAGCCTTGCTTAACCTGAAACGTTAATTTCAGGTGGGAGTGAGCACAAATGGATATCGTAGTGCTCACCACTATGTAGTAAAAATTATCCATAATATAACAGTAATCATAAAATAAGTCAGGTATGGTTGCAGCATGTATACGAAACAATTATCTATCTCATCTCCCATCAATAATATCAATAATCAAGACTCATGTGCACACCTACACATAGATGATGATGGTGATGATTTGATCGATATTGGATGAAAGGAAATCTGATGATAAGGGCTTGAAATAGGTTCTGGTTTTCCTTGCGCGTATGGAGACAGTGGTTTTTGAGATTCTTCCCTCATTTTCTCGCCGTCGGGCTGGTGGTTGAAAGTGGAAAAAGAGAGAACGATTGTTTTGGGAGGACGAGGGACTGAAATTTGCGAGGGAGGGGGAGAATGATTTAGTGCGATTTTGCTGCTAATAGAGAGGTAGAAGGGAGTGGTTGCGAGAGAGAAGGAATTTTGAGATCGGATCTGGCTCCCTCTTTCCATGTGACGTAAGACCAAAATTTTAAGGGAAAAATCAAGGTAATTAATGTGATATAATTTGCCCCAAATAATTGACATCAATTGACACAAAAAGGGGTTTGACCGGTCATAAATGGGAGAAAAATGGCTGGTTTTTCTTGCCCATAAAGCACATAAATTGAGTTTGAAAATCAAACACAAGCTTGGAGACAAATTCCCAAAAGTCATGGGCTGAATACGTGGGACACTTGGGCCGAGATTTAATTAACTTCCAAATGGGCCGAAAATAAGATATAAGATTGAGTCGGGTCCAAGGTTTGGGAAAATATCAAGAACGGTTCGAAAATAAGACTACACGATTGGACCGAAATTCGCCGAACAATTAATCTAACAACTAAAATAATCCTAATATTACATACACATAATTAATAATGATTTAAATCACATAATATCCACATAATTAAAGTCACATAACAATTCCACGATAAGCAAATAAATAAGACAAGCACAGACGAGCAGTTTATAAACGAGCAATTAATAGAAACAAGGATGATAATCAAATATAAAACAAATAAATAATAATATAATATTCGGATAATTCTAATAAAGGAACGGGGCGCTAAATTTAAATAATTTTTTTTCTAGTTTTCTTAAATGCAGAAGACCAATTAAAAAGGGTTACAACAATAATATTTTTTTTAAAGGACTACCTCTCAAAAAGATACGGCCGAACTCCAACAATGTAGAGGATAAATGGTTTAAGTTACAAGCATTATTTAATTCAAGGAAATAACCCAAGCTAAAAGGATCATGCTCGGTCTTAGGAAAATGGGTCGCACAAATAACGTTCGAACAATAAACCAATTGACCAAAAAAATAATAAAGTTGCAAATAATTTAAGTAGACGAGGACATCTACGAAAATTATTTAACTTATTATATTAAATAGACGAGGATATCTAAATAATCATAATAAGCTTATTCGAGAATTTTGTCGAGCAATTAAAATAATTAAATGGAATGCAAATAAAAAAATAAAAATACGACGACTCTTATAAACTACAGAAGAAAAATAAAATGTAGGCTGGAAAATATGAAGCGACGACATAGAAGATTTCTGACAAAAACTCCACATCTAGCGTGTCTAATTTTATGTGATTATGCAAAAAAATACGCAGAATTGTTAATTATCCGGAGTTATAGACTTGGATATGTGAGTCGTAAACTATACCTAAACATTTCGCATAATTGTAAATTATGCAGCGTTCGATTTAGATATGCGATAACTAAAGTTGCACACATTTTTCAAATATTGTAAATTATGCGACTGATTTGGATATTCGATTGAAAAATAGTTTACTTATATTGATTTTTTTTTTTCATTTTGTTATGACCTGCATATTGTTCGCAGTTCCGTGATATCGTTTACTTTTATTTATTTTTTTCATTATGTTTTGCAAAAACTATGCATTATATTGCACTTGTTTTCCTAGTTCTGCAAGTTCCTTTCAATTGAACTTTTTCGCTTCGGACATTGTCTGATTTTTCATTACTTTGAAAAAAATTGTGTCAACATATACTCGATCATTATCGCCATTGTTAGTGTCATCAGCTTCTATGTCTTCCCACCATATTGGGTCATCAACTGAAGAACCAGGCCTGCCCTCCAAGTTGATCGTCGTTGCGTTGGCGCTCAGTAAAAACTTTATAACACTCACGACATAAAGGGAATTTGTAAAAATAGAAAAATGCCTAAGCATCGTTCTCTTGTGTATTAAATTTGATTTTTTCTTTTTGTTATGACTGCGTCGCAAAAATGCATGAACAAACTAAAATTAAAAACCAATTTACCTCATCGCCCACATACAACCAGTACATGTGGTTAACACTAGCAAGGTCAGCAGCACCACACACTAGGATGCCTGGAATCATAAAAAATAAAATAAAATTTGCAATTCATCGAAATAATCTCGCTGAATAATTCCACGTACTTGAGGAATCGAATACTCTGTTCGCTCCACGCCCCGGATTATGAGTAACGATAGTGATGGTATATATATGTCAACTCAAGTAAATAGGTATATGCAAATTGCAAAAGTTTTTTTACGTGAAAATCCAGACAACTAAAGCGGTGCGTAAATTATGCGAATAACGAAATAATTTTTTTTGGATATGCTACTTATGATATGGATCAACGAAAAAAAAGGCGGATAGTCCTAAAATATGCGGCTTTCGATTTGGAGGTATGATTCTTGAATATGCAAACATATTACACATAATCATTAATTATGCGGTGTTATAGACTTTGATATGCGAGTCGTAAACTATGCGAACCTTTGTCACATAATCCTAAAATATGCGATGTTCGATTTGGATATGCGATTATTAAATATGCGAACGGTTCTCGCATATGGTAAATTATGCGGCGTTGCTGATTTGATATGTGAGTCGTGAACTATGCGAAAATATGTCGAATAACATAAATATGCGACGTTCGATTTGAAAATGTGATAACAAAATATGAAAAAAGTTCTCGCATATGATAAACTATGTAGTGGATTTGTATATGCGAGTCGTAAACTATTATACGATTCTCGAATATGCGAAATGTTGTTGCATATGGTAAATTATACAGCGTTATATATGAGTCGTAAACTATGCGAAAATATTCTGTATAACACAAAATATGCGAGTTCGATTTAGATATACGATAACATAATATGCGAAAAGTTCTCGCATATAGTAAATTAAGCGGTGAATTTAGATATGCAAATCGTAAACTATGCGAAAATATGTCGCAAAATCATAAAATATGCTTGGATTTGGATATGCGATAACATAAATGCGAAACGTTATCGTATATGGTAAACTATGAGGTGGATTTGGATATGCGAGTCGTAAACTATGCGAAAACATGTCGCATAACTTAAAATATGTGTCGTTCGATTTGGACATGCGATAACAGAATATGCGAAAAGTCTCTTATATGGTAAGTTATGCAGGTGGATTTGGATATGCGAGTCATAAACTATGAGAAAACATGTCATATAATCGTAAAATATGTGACTATCAATTTTGAATATCTGGCAACTATATATGCAAAATAATTTCATATATCGTAAATTATGTGATGGATTTGGCTATACGATTACAACAAATGTGGAAGTATTTCACATAATAGTTAACTACCCGTCCGATTTGGATATACGTTGGTATATATGCTACAATATCTCGCGTAATTGTTAATTATGCAGTTCATTAGGATATGAGATTTTTATATCGCATATGAATTCGTGAGTTTCAGGGTGAAAAGGATATTTTTTGATGGGACATTGTGCAAAAGAAAGACCATATATATTGGGGTGTAAAAGAAATTGTCCCTATCAATTATATAGCAGTTTCCTCATCTTTATACATTCTATACGCATCAAATCCTTGTTTAGGGAAAAGCGTTACAACTTGGTTACGATCAAGCATAAACTTGGTTATGAATCAAAGCATAAATAGTAGTAAGATACATGCCGTAAATTTCTTTGGGGTTTTCATTTAAGTTCCCAGGGCATAATTGAGTGATGCTAAACAACAGCATAAGTGGGCTCGCAACCTCAGCGTGGAAAGTTTGATTTCTGGAAGCTACATTTTTCAGTGAGGAAAAAGTATTCTTAGGGCTATGAGTATAAGTAGTGTTGGGATTTGGGGCTTATTCGCGCACATCCCGCGATTTACCACTCTTAGTCACTCAGGAGTCGGGGCTCAAGGTCTAGAGCTAGTCTAGCATAGGGTTGTAAACGAACTAAATCAAAATGAATACTCAACTATTCGATTGAAATTTGTGAATATATTTGACTATTCGTATTTGTATTCGGTTCATTATCAAATTTAGTTTGTGATTCATATCCGATTTTCGATAACGATAATTGAATATATTTGATTCAAAATCGTTGTTTTATAAATATATAAATATATTTATATATTTTTTTAAATATAATATACCTTTAAAGTAAATAATATATAACTTTTTAAATATAAATATATATATTTATTTATTTATATATATTTATTATGTAAATAGTATCTTATATAATATATAATATAATTTATAATATATTAAATTATATATAATAATGATTAATGAATCGATTATTCGATACATTCAAATCGAATATGTGCATATTCAGATTTAGATTCGAATAAATTTCGGATATTAAACACAAATCCTATTTCAATTAGGTTTTTTACAGGGCCGTCTCCAGAAATTTGGAGGCCCTAGACAAGTTTGTCCTTTTCGAATTTTCCAATTTGAGCTTGCGTGGTAATTAGGCTATTTGCAGATAGAATCATAGAAGAAAAAACCTAATTAAACAAGACTATTAAATAAATAAATAATTAATTGAAAAAAAATAATTTTTCTTATTTTTCTAGACCTTGGAATTGATAAATTACCAATAGAACACAAAGATTTTTAATAATTTACATTCAATCAGTCATGAGAACAACAAGTAGAAAAAAATAAAAACCATATCACTGCAAAGAATATTTATTCTCACACAATTGTTCTAACCGAACATCATAAGAAAACAAATGAAAAATTTATGGCCTCAAATTGCTACACATAGTACATATTTTGCCATTAACCCATTCATTAATTAGCCCCTTCATTTATATAATAAATCAAGTCTATATTTAGTCATGAGTCACTTCATATGTGCAAATAGGTCAAACTCATCACAAATACATAATACTAAAAAAAAAAAAAGAGAAATTTACTCTCCTTATCACTCCATGTGAAATGTTTTTTAAAATTACGAGGTGGAAATTTATTTTGTGAGAATACGGATATTAATTAGTTTCTAAGAACTGATACATTTAGTGCCCTGCATTTTATAATTGTGGGCAAAACTTCTCGATGATCTTGTAAATCTCAATTTACTATAGTCATTAGTTGCAATTGATTATGTAATTCTCAATATCACCATTATTGGGTTTCTTCAACCAAAACGAAACAGAGCAAACAACAAAAAGCCATAACATTCTTTTTTTTTTTCACAAACGAAACAGAGCAAACAGCAAAAAAACCATAACATTCCTTTCATTCTTCAAAATTTCATCAAGGGTGAAGAGAACGCCACCAACGATTAATCTGAACGGTTTGTGCGAGCCGCCGCTTATTCGGTGTGGGGAATCAAGAGGGAACGCGACGAAGTACCTATCGAGGTCGGAAGTCGCCAGGATCGTGGTGCCGATCATCTTCACGTCAAACTTCTCGATGCTCAGAATTCATTGGAGGAACGTGGCAGTTTCTTGCTCTGGAAATGGCGCCGTGAAGAAAAACGGAGAAGATGGGGAATGGGTATATGAAGAAGGGATTGTGAAGAGTAATGGAGGTTACTTAGCCTCATCGGTGCACGACCGGAGTTTTTCTTTCAACACGCACCAAAATTCCAGTCTTGAACACGCATAAGAGTTTTGATCAGGAGATTGTTTATTTAAAGTTTATATGGGGTATATAAAACATGAAGGAGTGTAGTAAATATATACACAAGTTATACGTTAGTTATCCATAATCTATATTGTGTTTTTTTATTTGGAGTGTACAAAGTTGTTGGTTGAACTTTGTAAACTTCATGTAAAGTAGACATGTTGGAATTGATAAATTCTAAGTTCAATTCGGTGTCATGTAAAGTAGACATATGTTGTTTATCTTATGTATAACTACATTCGATTTAGATTTTGCAGTCATTCAGAATTGTATAGTATGTTTTATCTCGTTTCAGTGTTGTTTATATGTTGTTTATCTTATGTATAACTATAAGGTTAAATTACATGTTGTTTATATGTTGTTTATCTTATGTATAACTATATTCGATTTGAATTTTGCAGTCATTCAGAATTGTATATTATGTTTTATCTCGTTTCAGTGTTGTTTATATGTTGTTTATCTTATGTATAACTATACGGTTAAATTACATGTTGTTTATATGTTGTTTATCTTACGTATATATACCGTGTATCTGAACATATTTTCACGATCAATTTCACTAACTCAATTTTCTTAGATTACACGGACGCTATAATTATACTAAATATATTCATAAATTAAACAACTCAGTTAGATCGATGATTTTTTTCCACAATAAACGAGATTAAAAAGTTATGAACATATGAGATTTCACGAACACTAATTTTTTTCTAGCTCGTTTGATTTTTTTTTTTCTTCAAGACAAGGAGTCCTCTCCACGACCAATGGCCTCACCATGAGTTAAGCCAACTCAGACAGATAATATAATTATACTAAATATATTCATAAATTAAACAACTCAATTGACGATGACATATCTTTTTTTTTTTTCTAAAAGTATACTTAACTTCTTCAATTATTTTTTTTAGATAAATCGATGTTTTTTTTTTCAACTGCAAAACGCCAACGACTGAAAAGCCGTTTAATTTTTAGTATTCGTTCAACCCAGATCGTAGCTATCATATTGCTAATAATTTTTATTTTTATTTTTTTGAAATTCCATCTTCATTCCCGTTCGTTCAGCTTAATTGATTGAACTTTATGTGCAGAGAGAATCATGACCTTTATTTGGAAAGAGAATCAACATGCCATTATTTGGAGAGAGAGTAAAGTTATATGGAGAGAGAAAGAAATCTCGTCTATGTGAAAATAAAGTGTCCATCAAATTCTTAATTGATAAAAAAATGTACAATTCGTAAATATGTAAATGAGTCTTATAGTGAGTATAGGTGTGTAAAATTCCCAAAAAAAATTAATAGGACCCCAAATATATGAGTAGGCCCTAGGCATGGGCCTAGGTTGCCTCCGCAAAGATCCGGCCCTAGTTTTTTACGAATACAAATCATGAATACCGAATTCAAATCATGAATGGAATCTGAATTTTTTGATTTATTTACAACCATAGTCTAGTGTAAGCCATGTTTCTGGATGATTAAAAAAAGATACAAGCCATAATTGCTTTTTAACTTAATCGCGGCGCCTTCCCCAGCGGGGCTCTCGAGGCTCCGGCGAAGGCGTCCTTGTGCCTCGCGGCCCGAGTCCCTTTGGATCGTTGAGAAGTGGAGCGGTTTCAGCAGTTGGAGGCGGTGCTCGTCCCCGAACTAGGTCTCGCCACGATTCAGGTTGCTACGACGGTGAGGCGGGTGGCCGTGTGTCTGCTGGCTTGGTTGAGAAGATCCTCTGGAGTTTACCTTGGGATTGGGTCACGGCTCCGGTTCTATCTTGGAGGGGACTGTGGTTGAGAAGTCAGCCCCTTTCTTTCACTCATCCCGCCGGTTTTGGTGCTATTCGAAGGGGATGCCCGGCGTGGTCGGGCTGCGGTCCGGGCTTTGGTGTTCTGAGCCTGAGTCGATGGCTTCTGCCGGGGCGGGATGTGGGTGGTTCTCCGGGTGCGGGTGTGGGGCGGCTATCCAGATTCGGGTGGGTTTTCGGTGTGGGATCCAGTTAGGCAAGTGTGGCAGTTTCTGGATCTGCTCCTAAGGTCGTGGCTCGGTCCGCTTGGATGGTCGTCCTCTGGCGTTGCCGCAGTTGGCTTGGTGTGGTTCATCTGCTAGGAAGGGTGTTTAGCTTTCTTTAGTGTGTTTAGTAGTTTTATAGCGTGTATGGTTGTTTATTTTTTCTAGTTGTTTTGTGTTTTGCTGGTGTCTTGTAGTGTTTTTTTAGTTGTGTTTAGCTTTCTTTAGTGTGTTTAGTAGTTTTATAGTGTGTATGGTTGTTTATTTTTTCTAGTTGTTTTGTGTTCTGCTGGTGTCTTGTTAGTGTTTTTTTAGTTTGAGTTTGTTGTAGTTGGTGTCTGGTGTTGTGGTGTTTTGTGTTTCTCCCATAAGGGAGAATTTGTTCTCCAGTTGTGGAGTTTTGTGTTTCCGGTTGTTGTTTATTTCAGCTGTTGTTTTGTGTGTTTTGTGTTTCTGGTTGTTGTTTATTTCAGCTGTTGTTTTGTGTGTTGTTGTAGTTTAGGTCTAGGTGATTTTAAAGTCTCTGTCCTCCCACTAGGTTCGGCTCTATATTTGTTTCAGCTGTTGGGCTAGATGCAATTATTGTTTCTTATATAAAAGCTCTATCGTTTGGGAAAAAAAAAAAGAAAAAATTGAATGGAGAATCCAGAACACAATTTTGAGTGTTGTAATCAAGCACTAAAAATTTTGCTCAAATGCTTAACCTGCAAAATGCTTAGACTGAATCTCAGAGCAGCATTTGTAATGAAACCTAATACCTATATAAGTATAGAGCTTCCTCACCACACTGCCTAAATAAAGCTATGGGTGCAGAAAAAAAAAAAAGAAAAAGTAGTGACAGTAAAAACCAAAACAAACTTTGATATCAAGCGTAGTAATGTGTGGACTTAGAAAATTGATCTTAGTTTAGATTTGCATCCTCCACATGAATGGTGGGCAGCCTCTTCACAAACAGCTCAAACTCATCATCTCTGCTCAGCATGCTCACTCTCACATATTCTGCTTCACATCCGAACCTCACTCCACTCCTAGTGAGAATCTTGTGCCCTTTAAACACCTTCTCACAATCCACCCCATCTTTGCATTTTATCCATGCAAAAGCTGTTAAAAAATCGACAAATAAATGTCACTGCAAACACATTTCTGATATGATCTAAAAAGGCGTTAAAAACAATAGCAATACAGCTTAAAGAGTTAAATTCAGAAACCACCATTGAGTGTGGGTATTCAGAAAAGACCCACATAAGTTTCGAAAACAATAGCAATACTGCTTAAAGAATAGCCTTTCGAGATGCAAAAGTTTATTGAAATTGAGAAAAGTAAGAAAGTTGAACAGAAAAAATGAAACCTTATATTCTATATCAATCAAACAAGTTGATGGGAAATGTAGTAATGAATATTGAGGAGTATCTTGTTTTACAAGGAGAAACACAAACCGATATCCAGCGTCACTTTTTTGAAATGTGATTTCGAGACTTGAGACCTCAAGGGTAACTTTTGTAATTATTCCTGCTCAAATTGCAATAGCCTACCAGGATAAGTTTCGACGAATTCTCCGCTGAAATTGCAGTACTGTTTCGGGAATTTAGCGACATGAAAAAGACTGTTGTTGTTGATAGCTTCCCTTAGTTTGGTCCACCTTTGAGCCATGAGGTGACGACTATGTTTGAAGAAATTGGGAATACGAGTGTTTGGTTGCGTGCAGCTTAGAGAAATCATTTCCAGGATATTTGCAGCCCTGAGTTGCGCCTCTTTCGACACGCCAATTGTGTTGATCTCAATAAATTTCACCATCTTCCTTGCAACATTCTCATCTCTCACGACAGCCCATCTTCATATCCAATTTACAAACAAAACAAACCATTTTCAAGCCTAAATACTTTGTTTCAAAAGCTCAAATAATAATAATAATAATTAAAAATCACCAAATACCCGATACGCGATCCAGCATGTCCCGTGCACTTAGAAACAGTAAAAAGCATGACATCATGATCTGCAGAGGATGTAATGGCTGTATATTGAGGCCAATAGTAAGCAAGATCATGGACAAGCATTCCTTTAGGCCCATTAACAATGGGCTGCCTGATAGTGCCGTCCGGATTGTTTGGGGAAGTCACCATCTCTATGTACGGCTCATTCTTATCCTTGTCGAACAAATCGGCATCTCCCCACCACTCGAACAGTTTCGACTTTAGAAAATCGCTCATCTCAGGATACGACTGACAACACCAATTCGAAACTTATTTTATTTCTCAATAAACCATAAATCTAATAAATCAACATTGAACCAGGCAAAGAAGTATACATATGTTGTTAAACAAATGTTCATGTTACTATGTTTTGTCCTGTCAGGTGATCCAAAACATTCAAACAAAGATCACAGCTGAAGACAAGGTTTGGTCCCTTGGCAGAGTTGACTTTTTTATTATAATATTAAATGATCCAATTCTTTAAGATAAAAATAAAAATTTCAAACTCCTTCATTCTAATTAACTAGGCTAACCGAGTAGTATGGGGCCCGGCAGATGACGCTGACTGGATTTGGCTCGTTTACGGAAGTGGAAAGGGCGAACAAAGCAGCCAGAATGAGTTGACTCGAGCCTGTCCCAACTATTATGTGTCGGTTTTCGGTTATGGCATTGCCCACCTTTTCGTGCACCTTTTTAATTTGGTCCTCCAGTTTTGGCTCCAAAAACCAGCACAGCTTCTTCGGGTTCGAAAAGTAACTCAGAGATTCGAATCCAGGGATTTCAAGGCTCAAATTTTGGCCAATCTCTTTCCAGTAAGACTCGTACATTGTAGGATCACCACTATTGTCACAAGAATGAGAAGAAAAAAATTAATATTTTTGGATAATTTAGAGAAAGCATAAATTGCAGTCATAATTAATTCTCCATTAATTTAGAAAGACACGAATATAAGGGAAACAGAAAAAAGAAACACAAACACACAGTAAGTAAACAAGGACTAAATATTACTGATGGTAGAGAAAACATACTGATCAAGATTGATTAGGGGAACATGGTGATGGCCATTGCTGTCTCTGTCTTCAGGAACAGAGACAGAGGAAGCTTTTGAGGTTACGACCTGTAACTTGCCGCACATTTTATCTGACCTTCTGTAAATAAACCTTAATTCTGAAGCTAAGCCTTGATTTGCTCTCTTTAGGGTACACACACAGAATCCAAGTGACAGGATTTACATGACTCGGTCCTTCAGTATTTATAGGGACACCTTTTCACATTTTTTAAAGTCTTAACAAATCTAAATTGAATACACCAGGATTTCTAAAGTCTTTAAAAGTCCTTAGAAATCCTAATTGAATACACCCCTCTAAGTATCTGGATTTTATTTTTGTCCTTCCAAAATTTTAAATATGCCATATAAGGTAAAAATTGATACTTTAGGCATGTTTGTTTACAAATTACTAGTATGTAACCCGTGCGATGCATGGGATGTAAAATTTGGAAGAATAATATAACCTCACGTGCATTAAGATCGAAATTGAAATCATTAAAATACATAGGAACATTGTTGAATCATAAAAAGTTCGGTAACAATCATATATTATTAAAAACCTCATTGCACAACATTATGAGTTTGATTATTGGGTAACTCCTCATTATCACAAACTAATTTTTTCAAAAGAGACAAATCCTAAAAATCAAACTAATATTTTAGGATTGCTGAACAAACTAATATTTTAGTATTTCTAGGATTTGTCTCTTTTTGGTGAACAAACTAATATTTTAGGATTGGTTATATGGATAAGGCTACCTGTTTTTTGTGTTCTTTTCATTCATTTTCATTCAAACAATCCGATGACTTGTATAATGAAATCCGAATCTTAAGCCGAAATATTTAAAAAAAGAGTTTTTAAAAATTGAAAAGTCAAGACAATCAGTTCAGATTAATTAAAAGTCAAAGAATATCCGCTCCTTGAAATAAAGACGTGTGCTATCATTAACCAAATATCCGGTTATTGATAGAGAGTGGTTACCAAAAAATAGAACGCGATAAGGACGCTTCATGGAAATATCAATGGGATAAGGTCATAACAGATCGATATACATTTTAACGATAAAAGCTCAGATGGAATGATTTATGATAATTATGTCGTAATTAATGAATTAATTAGATGTGTGAAAAGGACATAATTAATGAGAAGTGTGAAAAGGATATAATTAATGAGAAGTGTGAAAAAGACATAATTAATGAGAAGTGTGAAAAAGACATAATTAATGAGAAGTGTGAAAAGGACAAAAACTTACCACGTTTGGAAAATATTTACTGCAAATCCGATATTGACTATAATTTGACCTACTATTTTGGTTAAATGTTAATTCTTATTATATAAGTATAGATTTCATTTTCAATCCAATTCATACTCAAAATCTAACTCAACTTTAACCCAACTTCATTATCTTTATTATGATTTATTTAATTAAATAATACAAACCAATCATTCTTACACATCACATCAACTTTAATTCACTGTTCATCCACTCACATAATTTTAACTACCTATCATTTCTAATCATTTTCAATCATTTATCTCCTACTTTTACATCAAATCAATTTTAATCATTTTATTTTAAATATTATTTTAATACATTATTAAAATTCCACTAACAATTAACCATACTACCTTTTTTAAAATTAAATCTAGTTAACTAAAATAACTCACTTTGAATGAAATATTTCATAAACAAGCACGCCCTTACTTTACAAAAGTATACAAACTTAAACAGTTTTCCTAGTGAATATAAAAAATCTAAGATTGACATATAATTTTTTTAATTCAATCAATAATAAATATTGAATCGAACTTTAAAATTGGTTTTAAATTTTTTTAAAGTCATGATGGAACGAACAAAATGAGATATAATTTATCGATTTCTGATAATTGATTCATCTATAAATTAAATCAAGGATTTTTTTTTCAATACAAGACACGAAAGATGGGTAAACTATCAAATCTGGATCTAAAAGATTTTTTTCTCATTTCGGGACCTAAATGTTATAAAACTATCAATATAAGTGCTAGAATTAACAGAACCCTTAACACCATTAAATTGAGAGTTTAAAAGAAAAAAAAAAAAGATATTGGTGTTTTTTTTTCCTGTAAAAGTATCAATTTTTCTTTTTTCATCACTCTAATNTGGTGTTTTAAACTTCAAATTAACTCTCAATTTAACGGTGTTATGAGTTCTGTTAATTCTAATGCTATGTTTGGTAAAACTAGCTGATAGCTCATAAGCTAGCTTATAGCTTATATGTAATTTTTGAGCTTATAGCTTATAGCTTATGACTCATAGCTGAAAAGCTGGCTTATATGATAAAAATGTTTAGTAAAATTAGTTGATAAGCTAGCTGAAATAAAAATTTCAACTAGCTTATTTGAAAAGCTACCTAAAGTAGCTTATGAAATAAGCTCGAGCGTTTTAAAAGAGTCCGTCCTACCAAACAATGATATTTGAATACAGGAAGCTTATAAGCTAACCAAATAAGCTATAAGCTAGCTTATTTGGCTTACCAAACATAGCCTAAGACTCATATTGATAGTTTTACAATATTTAGAATTGAGAATAAAAAAATATTTCAGGCCCCGATTTGGTAGTTTACCTATCTTTCAAGTTTTGTATTGAAAAAACTCCATTAATCAAAGAATAAGGTAGGTTGCCTGTGATAATAATTTTTTTTTCTATTTTATAATAATAGGATATTTGATACTCGATAGTGATCTATCTTTATAAGACTTGAAAATGAGTTTTCTATCGAGATACGTCCAATGAAAATTAAATGGTTGAATTACGGTTAGTATCTCAGAAAAAATCTAGATATTTGTCAACTTGTTTGAATAATGATCAGAATCCGGCACCTAGATTTTTATAAATCTACCTTGTTAGAAAATTCATTCGGTATGTTTTTCAATGGCATATTCCAATTAAAAATCAAATCTTGATCACTAAAAAATAAAAAGTAATGTTCTTCTTGTGTGCCGCCTGCTATTTTTTCTGTCGATCGATTATCGATGAACCAATTAACAAAACTCAATAAATCATACCTCGTTTGTTCGTCTCATAGTGAACTTCAAAACTGCTTACTAAATCCAAAATTCTTTATTAATTGAGTTAGAAGCTTTTTGTTCCATTTTAGAGTTTTTATATTCAGGAGGGGAAGTGTTAATTTAATTTAATTCTGGAGAAAACTTACAAAATTTAAAATTTTATATGACAAATTTTAAAAACTCATATAGTTTGGCAGGTCAATTTTCTTTTCCTTTAAAAGATTTTGAGTAAGATTTGATATATTTTTCCACAATAACTTTGAAGACGTGTGAAAGTCAAACATAAGGCAATCATAAGTACTAATTAATATTTTTACTGTACAGATTATTCTCTCTATAAAATCATTTTGTATATAGACAAAGGATAGCGTACACTATGAATTTCCCTTTTTCAAAAGTCAAAACTCGGCACGCATGAGTTAATATGGTTCGAAAATTAAAAAAGTTTTTCAACCGTATTGAAATTTGGAGATAATTAAAATTTAATCTCCAGAACTGCACAAAAAAAATAGTTCGGCCGATTCGGAGATTTTTATTTTTCGATACGATTTGGTTCGGTAGTTGGGACTATTGGGATGGTTCAGTTCGGTTCGGAGCTCTAGAAATTTCTAATTATTTTTTAAATTTTTAAATTTTTTCAAACAACTATCTAGTTATATTTAAATTTCCAAAAAAAAAAAAAAAATATCGTCATTCATCAATATTTGACCATATTAAGATTTTATTCGAAATCAACTTTAGAAAATATAGAAGTAACCCAAAATATTAGTTAAGAGTTAATTTGTGCAACTAATGATAGAAAATTGAAATTCAGATAAAATTATATTTTATTTGAAGTATTTTTTTAACTTTTCGTAATTTTAATTATAAGATGAAATAAGACTAAGAAAAGTAGCAACAAACACAAGATAAATATATTTTCAGTTATTTATAAATCAAGTATTATTAAATATTAAATTTAAGTGAAGTTTAATTATCATTATTATATATTATTAATCATTTAAAAAATACTAAAACTATATAGGATTAAAATTGACATAGAATATATGAACAAGACACATTTCATTCAATAATTCAGTTTTTCGGTTCGACATAGTATGAGATGGTTCGATTTGTTTGCAAATTATTTTTTCGGTTCGGTTTGAATCGGAGGAAAGTAAAACGATCAATCGTTTTTTTTTTTTTCTGCTCGAAGTGAATTCAATTTAATTTTCGACATGGTTCAAAATTCTCCAAGTTTCATGCTCACCCTATACAACAAACAGCAGTAACACATGTTCATCCCTATATGTCAAATATTATAGTTATCTTGCCGCGAAAGAGAAGTTAACTTGAAAAGGGTCAAACAATAACTGTTCAACTTTGAGTGTCGGCACTTATAAAATTGAAAATTTGCACCGCATGCTGGTCTTTGCGTGATCACATTGATGTTTCTGGAGTTGTGTACATTAATTATGTCTAATATATTTTACCAATATGACCACATTTTGTACATACTTAATCACACCTCCAAATAACAAATTAAGGTTTGAAGATGAAAAAAAGAAAAGGGAAGCCAAGATTTGAAATTAGGATATCTTACAATCCCCTTTCTTGGAAATACGTTGTTTTTTTCGTTGACTTTGAAAGATTTTAATTTTTTTTTTCGAGTTGTTACTATATTTTCATATTATAGTTCCATTTATATTTTCATGAAATTCGAGTTGTTACTATAATTCATACTAGTGTGTGACAGGTGCGATGCACAAGCTGTATTTATTAAAAAAATATTAAATTTTAAGATGTATAAATAAATAAAAGTGTTATATTAGGTAGGCAAATTGTACAATCAGAAAATGTTCGACAAAAAAAAAAATCATATATTATTAAAGACTTCTTGTACACAACATTATTTGTTTGATTACAGGGCAACTTTTCGTTCGGACATACTAATATTTTCTACCATATTCTATTAGTAACACGCGAAACAACAACATATAACTGACCATGACTAAAGACAGGTTTCTTCAGAAATAGCCTGAGATAAAGACTGACCCTGACACTTGTTTATGGTCATGTCATACGAAACTATAATTGGGAACTGCTGCCGCTGGAACTTAAATGGAACCCTAAGATCGGAAGGAGTAATTTTCATTCTAGGAATCTATACTTTTTCTTCTTGCATTAAAACAAAGTTATATGTTATATAATGATTATTTTTTATTAGAGATGTTTTTTTTTTATATATATATAAAACTAATTTGTAAAAAATGTACAAATTATTTAAGCCCAATAGTACTTCACAATAAATATAGATTAATAATTGACCCCACTTAACAAGTTTACCTCCAATTTAAGTGGCCCGTTTTTTTTATTAATGGAACATTATTCTAAGCCCAATTCATTAAAAAACTAAAAAGAGAAATTTTCATCTATTCTACAAGATTTATATTTATTTGCTATTTTGTGGGTACTATAAGTTTAATTGCATATGTACCTAAACCTATGGAATTAATTAGAGATTTACTTGATTTCAGTTACTATACAAAAAACGTTGACTCATAAGATAGAGAAATGATAAATTATAACTTACTCATTTTATTCCTTAATTCGCGCAACTGTAATTTTTTTAATTCACACAGCTGTCAGGTGGTATATATTGCGTTTATGTTAGTATATATTCAGTATATGTGCGCAACTGGAATTCCTTAATTCACGCAATTGTCAGGTGGTATATATTGCGTTTATGTTAGTACATATTCAGTATATGTTGCAATGAAAAAAATATCTTCTATCAAAAAATTATATCTTCCTCTTTTTTTCTTTTTTTTTTTTATCATATACTGAAAATATACCGAGTATAAACCATACATATACAAAAAAAAAAAAATCAGTTTATGCTTTGTCAATATAAACCATACATACATATAAGGTAGCCCTTATATTATACAAAACATATACTCCATATATTCACAACATATACCCACAACATATACAAAATGAAAACTATCTATCTATGAATCAAGCACATCAAGTGTTCTACAATTATCCTAAAAGAAGTATTTCATCCAAACTTCAATCATGGCCTTAGATTGTCTCAAACAAAAAGGCCATGGATTATCCTCTGCCGCGGATTTTTATCTCCGCCAAGCCCTAGCCACCTCAGCAGGCGTCCTCTCGCCGAGATTCCATTGGCGGTCAATGTTAGTGTTATATACTGAAAGCTTGTCTTTGCATGTTATTACACATTTGCCCTTTATGAATGAGAATCGTGTTAGATTAAACAAGTTCTACGTTCTGTTATTCTGCACTTAGATAGGGTGGGTCGTCATCGGCCGAACCGAAGATCACTCTATCTGTCACTTGCGAACAAGAATAGTTGTTCACAACCTAGATGGACATGAACACCCCATCTGAACGGTTGTAGTGTCAACTGTACAGTTTGTCTTGACTGATTAGTTGCACTAGTACATTTATGTATTGAACAGGATCCCAGAGAGGAGAAGTTCATTTTATACTGATTGTCGTAAATGAACTAGGCCTTGGTTAATTACTGCGTTCTCTTAACCCATAAGATATTAAACAGGCAGATATATATAACATATATTACTTTGATTCACATGGGTGAGGTTCAGTTCGCTGGATTAATATTCCTAATGTTTTGGGTAATATTATTATATATAGGATGTGCTGTTAGGATATTTACAGTCACCATGTAAGTTAGTTTGATGATGTCCCCGGAGTGAGTTCATGAAGGATTGTTATGCTAAACCCTGCAGGTGGATTAAGTTCCGGCATAATAAGAATGTGATTAACGAGCGCTAGCTTAGGTGAAATAATAATAAATTAATTAATTTTTGATTGTCAGTAATCGAATTAATTAATGGACGTTATATCTTAAACGTGGGGAGGTAAATCGAGTAATTATTATTAGAGTCTCAAATGTAATTTGGGCTAGGAAAAGGGAGTGCAATAATATAATGTGGTGGCTCATTAATATTATTTAATTAATTAGAGGAGTGAGCTTGGCCCGCTGTTAGTCTAATTAATTAAGGAGTCTTTTTCCTAATCTCCTAAGGGTCTTTACTGTAGCTCTATATATACATCATTAAGCTCATGAGAAGAGAAAAAGAAATCTCATTCACACGAGATACACGCCTCACACGCCTCTCTCTCTCTCTCTCTCTCTCTCTCTCTCTCTTTCTCTCTCTTTATCTTCTTCTTGTTGCTCCACCGGTACAAGTTGAATAAGGGTGTATTGAGTAATACAGTAGAAGATCTGTAGGTAAACCGAGACGAAATATATTGTGTGCTACAGAACTAACCGGAGGTCCGATTGAGACGCACAGCATACCCAGACGACCGTCTGGACGAGAGATTTCCATCACCTCCAATATCTCCGCCATCGGACGCTGCACGCACCCTCACGCGCCGTCGGAAGCTCCCTGGCAGCAAGTTTCGTCTTCATCTGTTTGCACCCGTTTGATCCGTTTTTGATCGGATCTTGTTCGTGCAACCTAAGACGTGATTTGCGGTCAATCAATTGCAGTCAACTGTTCGTGGTCAACTAGATCTACATAAATTATAAGCCGTAAGTTCTCTACGTCAAACCTTTAGATCCGCTGCGCGTAGGTTTACGTTTGCTATTGAATTCGTGACTTGTACATAACGAGATCCTCACAAATCCCAACAAGTGGTATCAGAGCACTTGGTTAATTCGTTTTGTACAAAGTTTGAATTTTTATGGCTTTATTTGACAAGATGTGTTCAAACGCAGCCATATATTGGATTATATTTGCATAACTCGGTTTTGCAGGAAAATAGTTAATCCACTATTATGGCCGATTATGTGTTTGATGAATGTTGTTGAATGTGTTGTATGGTTTTAAATTTTTTTTTTAAAGCCTCGAACATGTCGAGGAATTGATGGATGAATGTTTGTAATAAGTATTCTCCGGGGGGTTGACCGGATAGATATAATTATTTATTTAGAAAATATGTACATCCATTCGTTGGATTTAGCATCGGATTATGTAACTTTGTAAATTATATTTTTCATGTTGTGATCGTGTGTTGATGACCGGGAGATCACAAGGATCAACGAGCCTCGAAGAATAAAAAAAAAAAGTGCGGCGCATTTTTCTGGCTAACCGGCGGCGGCGGCGGCGGACCGGCTGGCGGCGGCTGGTGGTGTGCCGGTTTTTGCTTTGATGACCTAGCAGTACAAGATCAACCAAGATTCTACTGCTTAAAGGAGTTCTAGTTGAACAGGGGAAGAACTGTCACAGTTTTCTTGTTTAAGGAGACTCAATATTTAATGACCATAATAGTGGATTTATTTATTTATTTAATTAAATTTATTATGCCATTAAATTATTATTTATGCATGTTAATTAATTATGTTCTTGCATGGAATTAATTTAGTATTGCAAGATTAATTATGCATGTTAATTAATTATGTAATGCATAGGATTAATTTGGAATTGTGTCAATAAATTATGCATGTAATTTATTATTGCGCTGACATGGATTTATTTAGGATTGCATAAATTAATGAACATGTTAATTAATTATTGCATTGACATAGATTAATTTAGAATTACATGAATTAATATGGATGTTAATTAATTAATCATTAACATAGATTAATTTGGAATTGTATAATTAGTTAAAAATCCTCACTAATATATACTAAGTTTGAGAAGGGATTTTAAATTAAAGTTAATTGTAAAATTCCTAAGGCCTCCATTTCTGATTTGTCGGTAAATCAATTAATTGCGGTAATGGGCTCCCCCACGGGTGACATTGCTAAAATTGGTTGTAGGAAATTACCAGGACAAATTTCTAAAATTAGACAGTTAGAGGGAATCTTAAGAGAGCGCACGGGCCTCCCCACGGGGGACGTGTAATCAATTTTGACAACCTCAGAATCGAGAAATGTGATTCACTTAGAATGCGATTTATCTATAAACTCCCCACAGGGTCCCTGGATTCATTGCATGGCCAAACGGAGACCGACTATTAATTTCGTTCGTCATGAATTTGGTTTTGACTTATGAAAATTAATGGGCCTTTGAAAAGCCCTTCTCTTACAAAATGCGAGTTTGTAGGGCGACCCACGTAGCATGCGTTCTCACGAGGTGTAATAGATGTCGGTGAATTTAAGTTAATATTGTTTTGAGGATATCAATATTAGCAGTTAAATTCAAAAGTGTTTAATCTGTAAAATTTACTTGCATGATTCTCAGAATATTCATCATGTCGTTCAATCCGTTGTCTATCATTCTAAAACAAAATCAACTTACTGGTCCTATTACATTGATTGGAAGAGGACCTTAGACATAGTGTTGACTTCTAAGGAGTACAAGGGCACACCCGGAAGGGAGCATGCCCTGAGTGCTATCGCGCAGTTGAATGAGCTAGAAGCATTAGAAGCTAGTATTGACGGGGTAACCCAGGTCGATAAAATGCTCAAGCTTCTGACGAAAAGTTTTGACCAATTCCAGTTGAACTATGACATGCATGCGTTATGGACGGTTCTTCCGGAGTTGTTGACTGAGCTTTATGCGGCAGAAGAGGTGCTAGTTGCCGAGTAAGCTGGACCTTCCAGGCCTCACAAGGGCAGGAAGAAAAAGAAGTCTGCAGGAAAGGCGAGGGCATAGGATGCTCTGGTTGCTCAGCGACTGGCCCCTTACACTGTGGCAAAGAAACCGAAAGGGAGATGTCACAAGTGCAACAAGTCAGGACATTGGAAGGTCGACTGCCCTTTCCTCAAGAAAGGTTACTCCCTCGTTGATGTCGTAGAAACATGTTTAGCGGTTGTATCTACCAGAACTTGGTGTGTAGATACTGAAGCCACTGATCATGTCTGCAATTCCTTGTAGGGGTTCCAGGAAACTAAGCGGCTTAGGGAGGGAGATATAACCGTCTACATGGGCAATGCTACGAAAGTGGCATCTGTTGCAGTGGGAGATGTTACTTTATCATTTGATAGTAGTGTTTTGGTTTTGAGAGATTGCCTTTATGTTCCTACTTTTAGAAAGAATCTTGTTTCAGTTTCTAAACTCGTTATGGATGGTTTTTCAGTTTCGTTTGATGACATGGTTATTATTTGTTTGGAAAATCGTTTCATATGTTGTGGTTCATTAGTTGGCAATTTATATGTTCTCAAACCAAACTCTCCCATAGTGCAACAAAATGAAGTGAATAATGTCATAACTACATCTAATAAGAGGAACGAGTCTTCGCAGATGAATCAAGCATATCTGTGGCACTTTAGACTTGGGCACATCAACCTTAGGAGGATTCAAAAGTTAGTGGCCAGTGGACATCTCGGTTCATTGGAAGAGCACTATCCAACTTGCGAATCCTACCCTGAAGGTAAGATGGCCAAGAGGCCATTTACGACAAAGGGGTATAGGAGCCAAAAATAGCTAGGGTTGATTCATTCTGATTTGTGTGGTCCTATGTCGATCCATGCTAGAGGAGGTTTCGAGTACTATGTGTCTTTCATAGATGATTACTCGAGATTTGGTTACGTTTATCTGTTGCACCGCAAGTCCGAATGCTTTGAGAAGTTCAAAGAGTATCGGACAGTTGTGGAGAAGCTTCATGGTAAATGGATTAAGTCACTTCGTTCTGATCGAGGTGGAAAATACCTCTTTGGAGAGTTCAGGACATACTTATCGGAAGCTGGGATTGAATCCCAACTGACTGCACCCGGCACGCCCCAGCAGAACGGGGTTGCAGAGCGAAGAAATAGGACTCTTATGGAGATGGTTAGGTCTATGATGAGTTATTCGAGGTTATCAGATTCGTTTTGGGGATTGGCGCTGGAAACAACATCGTACATTCTGAACTTGGTTCCATCGAAGTCAGTTGATACTACTCCTTACGAATTGTGGAAAGGGCGCAAGCCAGGCTTTTCACATATTCGGGTATGGGGTAGTCCTGAACACGTTTTAGTCCAGGAACCTGGAAAATTGGAAAAACATTCGAAAGCACGAGTTTTCGTAGGCTATCCCAAGGAAACAAAAGGTGGATTATTTTATAGTCCCGGGGATCAGAAGGTGATCATTTCGACGAACGCTAGATTCTTGGAAGAAGACTATATTATGAATCATAAGCCCACGAGTAGACTAGTCTTAGAGGAGTTAAGGGGTGAAATCGATGGTTCTCCACCGAGTGTGCAAGTAGATACATCCCATAATACTGCAACACGACACACTTAGAGTATACCAGTGCAGACAGTGCCTCGTCGCAGTGAGAGGGTATCTCATTTATCCGACCGATGGATAGGTCTTGGAGAGTCATCGGACTCAGTTCCAGGAGGCCTAGAATCGGACCCAAGAACTTACGATGAGACACTTCAAGATAAAGATGCAGATTCATGGAATGTTGCGATGAAAGCTGAAATGGGGTCAATGGACTCCAATCAGGTCTGGGATCTTGTAGAACCACCCGATGGGGTACGACCCATTGGATGTAAGTGGATCTATAAGAGAAAGAGAGGATTGGATGGGAAGGTGCAAACCTTCAAAGCTAGGCTTGTTGCGAAAGGTTATACCCAGATCGAGGGTATTGATTATGATAAGACCTTTTCGCCAGTAGCTATGCTTAAGTCCATCCGGATTCTTTTGGCTGTACCCGCTCATATGGACTATGAGGTCTGACAGATGGATGTCAACACAGCTTTCCTTAATGGGAACCTGCAAGAAGACATCTATATGCAGCAACCAGAGGGATTCATTGCTGAAGGTCGTGAGCATCTAGTGTGTAAGCTTAATCGGTCTATTTATGGACTGAAGCAAGCTTTGAGAGCTTGGAACATCCGTTTTGATGAAGTAATCCAGTCGTACGGGTTCACTCAATGTCCGTATGAGCACTGTGTTTACAAGAAAATCAGTGGGAGCGTGGTGGTTTTCTTGTGCTTTACGTAGATGACATACTGCTTATTGGAAACAGTAAGAAGGAGTTGTCAAACGGAAAGGTGTGGTTGTCTAAGCAGTTTGATATGAAGGACTTAGGTGAAGCAGAACACATTCTTGGTATTAGGCTCATTAGAGACCGTAAGAAGAGAATGTTGTGCTTATCCCAGTCTTCATACATAGATACTGTCTTGGCCAGATTCAGCATGCAGGATTCCAAGAAAGGTATGTTACCTTTTAGACATGGAATACCTCTATCTAAGGAGATGTCTCCTAAGACGTCTAAGGAGATAGATGAGATGAAGACAGTTCCTTATGCTTCGGCAATAAGAAGTTTCATGTATGCAATGTTGTGCACTAGGCCAGATATTAGCTACGCCGTTGGCATGGTAGCTAGATATCAAAGTAATCCGGGATAGGAACATTGGTCTGCGGTGAAGCATATACTCAAGTACCTGAGAAGGACTAAGGAGTACATGTTAGTTTACCGTGCAGACAGCTTGCTACCTTTGGGTTACAGTGATTCCGATTTGCAATCAGATAGGGATGAAAGTAAGTCAACATCAGGTTATGTGTTTACCTTGGGAAGTGGAGCCATTTCATGGAGGAGTTCTAAGAAGAAATGCGTGGCAGACTCCACCATGGAAGCCGAGTACATAGCAACCTCAGAGGCAGCGAAAGAGGCAGTTTGGCTCAGGAACTTCTTAGTGGACTTAGAGGTTATACCGAGTTTGCCACGTGATATCACCGTGTACTATGATAACAGTGGAGCAGTAGCGAACTCAAAAGAACCTCGAGCCCACAGGGCAAACAAACACATAGAGCGCAAATACCATCTGATTCGGGATATCGTTGGTAAAAGAGACGATGATGTTGCCAAGATTGCGTCAGAGGACAACATAGCTGATCCTTTCACGAAGAGTTTGCTGGGGAAGGTCTTCGTCAAACACGTGGAAGGAATGGGAGTCATGAGCATGGCAATAGGATCGACAAAGGTCTTTTAGAATAACGGATTGATAGGACTATACTGTAAAAGCAAAAGCTTTAAGTATAAGTGAGAGATTGTTAGTGTTATATACTGAAAGCTTGGCTTTGCATGTTATTACACATTTGCACTTTATGAATGAGAATCGTGTTAGATTAAACAAGTTCTACGTTCGTTGTTCTGCGCTTAGATAGGGTGGGTCGTCATCGGGCGAACCGAAGATCACTTTATCTGTCACTTGCGAACAAGAATAGTTGTTCACAACCTAGATGGACATGAACACCCCATCCGAACGGTTGTAGTGTCAACTGTACAGTTTTTCTTGACTGATTAGTTGCACTAGTACATTTATGTATTGTACAGGATCTCAGAGAGGAGAAGTTCATTTTATACTGATCGTCGTAAATGAACTATGCCTCGGTTAATTACTGCGTTCTCTTAACCTGTAAGATATTAAACATGCAGATATATATAATATATATTACTTTGATTCACATGGGTGAGGTTCAGTTCACTGGATTAATATTGTTACTGTTTTCGGTAATATTATTATATATAGGATGTGCTGTTAGGATATTTACGGTCACCATGTGCATTAGTTTGATGATGTCCCCGGAGTGAGTTCATGAAGGATTGTTATGCTATACCCTGCAAGTGGATTAAGTCCCGGCATGATAAGAATGTGATGAATGAGCGCTAAGTTCGGTGAAATAATAATAAATTAATTGATTCTTGATTGTCAGTAATGGAATTAATTAATGGACATTATATCTTAAACGTGGGGAGGTAAATCGAGTAATTATTATTAGAGTCTCAAATGTAATTTGGGCTAGGAAAAAGGAGTGCAATAATATAATGTTGGTGGCCCATTAATATTATTTAATTAATTAGAGGAGTGGGCTTGGCCCACAGTTAGTCTAATTAATTAAGGAGCCCTTTTCCTAATCTCCCAAGGGTCCCTACTGTAGCTCTATATATACATCATTAAGCTCATGAGAAGAGAAAAAGAAATCTCATTCACACGAGATACACGCCTCACAAGCCTCTCTCTCTAGATCTCATTCGAGCTTTATCTTCTTCTTGTTGCTCCACTGGTACAAGTTGAAGAAGGGTGTATTGAGTAATATAGTAGAAGATCTGTAGGTAAACCGAGACAAAATATATTTTGTCCTATAGAACTAACCGGAGGTCCAATTGAGGCGCACAGCATACCCAAACAACCGTCTCGACGAGATCTTTCCATCGCCGCTGAGATCGCCACCATCGGACGCCGCACGCGCCCTCACTCGCCGTCGGAAGCTCCTTGGCAGCAAGTTTCGTCTTCATCTGTTGCACCCGTTTGATCCGTTTTTGATCTGATCTTGTTTGTGCAACCCAAGACGTGATTTGCGGTCAACCATTCATGGTCAACCATATCTACATAAATTTTAAGCCGTAAGTTCTCTACGTCAAACCTTTAGATCCGCTGCGCGTAGGTTTACGTTTGCTATTGAATTCGTGACTTGTACATAACGAGATCCTCACAGATCCCAACAGTCAAAACACCGTTTTTTTTTTTTTGGTTAACACGTCTGCCATTGATGGCGGACTCACGAACCCTGGATGCCAGTCCCAGTGGCGACAATCGCCGGCAGCGGCTTCACCGTCGAGGACGAGAGATCGAAGACGGGCATCAATCTCTGGCAGCGGCTTCACGGCTTCAATCCCAGATTTTTTTTTATTTATTAATAACATCTTGGGGCGATGGTGGTGTGATGGGGTTAGGTTCAGTTTCCTTCGGTTGAGTGTTGGGTCGGCTCCACGGATGCAGGGGCGAGTTTCTAGGGTCCAACTTCAGTTAGGTGAGTAAATTTCAGTTTCTGGTGTTGGGGTCTGAGGTGAGTGTCGGTCCGTTTGGGTGGTCGGCCTTTGGTATTATTGTCGTGATTGTTTGGCGTGTTCCTGGCCGTGAGAAGGGCTTTATCCATTATTTCTTTGTGATTTGTGTTTCTTTGTGTTTGTATTTTGTGGTTGTGTTTTGTGGTGTTTTGCGTTTTGTGTTTGTGTTAGATGGTCTGTGTTTTGTTATCTTCTCCTCTACAGGAGCGTATTATTCTCCTGTGGGGAGTTTGAGTCATTCTTCTGTGGGGAGCTTTTATTTTTCTTTTTGTGTTGTAGTGTGTGTTGTGGCATATAGGCTGGCTTCCCTGAGCAACTCTTATTCCGGTTGTCAGCCGGCTGTAATTATGTGTTTTTCGTTAATGAATCTATCATTTCGTTTTCTTTTATTAATAACAGCCGCCCAGCGGCAGCGGCTCTTGGCCGCGCGAATTTTGGCGGACAGCCTGAATGGCAACGGCGCCGGCTTTTAGCCATAAAATCTATATCTAGGATTTACAGCTGATGAGGAAAATGAGTTGAGAGAGTGTTCAGTTGTCGTGGAGAGAGGGTGAGTAAATATCCGTGTAATATGGAGGTAGTTCTCTTAATTTCGGTAACTGCTCTTAATAAGTGGGTATTAAGGGGATAATATATTTTTATTTCATAATCTAATAATCTCGTGTCTTTGCAATTAAAAAGACATTATATGATAATCTTGCAAAAGTTTTTAATCTAACCGTAAGGATGCAATAAAATAGCTGAGGTGTGGTCCGTGAGGTAATTTCCTCTTTGATTAATTGCACTTTTCAATCCAACCAGATGGGCTTTTTGGTGACCTATTATTTTTTCAAACGAAGTTTTCTTGCATTCTTCTGAACTCGTATGTATATCCCCTAATACGATTGAGATAGCCGAAATTTCTTTCTCAGATAATTGGAACGCTCCAAGTTTACTGACTAAATCTTCGTCCATAGCAAGACTTGAAGGGCAAGCGAGAATTAGAAGAAAAGCTCTGAGCCTAAACAAGCGAGAAAAACAAAGAAAAAACGAAAGCGAGCCCCGAAAGCTAACCCTAAGAACATCCAAACAAGTAACAGGAACAAATCACTCAAATAGAGGATGGGAAAATAGAAAAACCTACTTCACTAAGGATCAAACTCCTATGTGGAGAATGCACTCTGCCTAAAATTTGGAACTTCCACCTTCTTTTGAAGGAATTATATCTCCTCAAAGGAAAAGGAATTTTTGTTTGCTAAAGTTGTTGTCTATTCTTTTTTACAAAATCGTTTTCGTATTATGTACAAAACGTAGTATTTTCTTAATTCAATCCCTATTTCAAAAGTCAAAAGACTCAAAACTCTGCAATACACTTTCGTTTTCAACCCCTAAATTTCATTACCGTTATCTTGTCACCAAAGAATAGTTAACCAAAAAAGGGTCAACGACTGTTCAACTTTGACTGTCGGCACTTATAAGAGCATCTCCAATGCTATGCTTTTGAAAGCCAATGATTTATAACACATGTCAATTAATGATTGTAATGTTAATTCACATAGGAATAATGTTAAAAGAATGAAAATTTGAATCAAATTAGTATCTCCAATGCATCAATTTGATAAGAAGTTATTTGTATAGGTGGACCAATTATAATAATTGATTGATACAAAAATAATAAAAAAAATAAATCAAATATAAAGTGAATTGATGAGTCATCATGTTTAACATGGTGTTAGATATTAGAAAGTGAGTTCAACAATGTCAATATTAAATGCCATCCACATCATCATGAAAGAGCTAATGACAAGATGTATTGGAGAATAAATTAGTAACAAAATTTCAAGAATTGATGATATGGATAAATTTTTACAATGTCAAAAGTCACATTGGAGATGCTCTAAAATCGGAAATTTGCACCGCATGCAGGTGTTTTCGTGACAACATTCATTTTCTGGATTTGGCTACATTAATTATGTCAAAGTTGCTTATATTTTATTAATATTCCAGATTTTGTACATACATAGTGATGGAGATAATGATTTTTACAATTTCTAATTTAATTATTTGTTTTTTTCTCTCTATTATTATGATTGTTAGTGGTATTTTAGATTTGTTAGCAAAATTATTTATTTATAACTTTATTAGAATCAATATTTTGTAGGACAAACTAGTAATCTAGGTGAGGAGTCTTATCCTCTTTTGTTCAAGACAATTGATTTAGAATAACTTAGTTATGTATACAATGAATTACGCATTTGATACAAAAATCTCATCTTATATTTCTTAGGATTGCGCTATGCGGTATGATTGGTATAATGAAATAGAATTTCGTAGAAATAGAATGAATTGGAGAATGAAATGATTATAAGAATTGAATGAAACAAGTTTTGTCATTGATGCGTTTGGTATGCAAAAGGAATTGGACTTGAATGAAATGACATTATAATTTTTTATTATAAAAATAAATAAAAAAATTTCTTAAAAAATAATATACTTTTAATAAATTTTATATAAATTCGATTTTAGTAATATATAAAAATAAAATAATATAATTTTTAATAATATAAAAAATAATATATTTTTAATAATGTTGACGGGCGTTTCCGGTCAACCGTTAAAAAAATTAATAGTGAAAAAGTAACGAGAAAAGACAAAGCAATGTGGTTTAATTACGATTTTATTAGCTGATCACGAGGTCGGCCTCTCGTACGAGGTCGGCACTTGCGATATACCTACAAATTCTTACACAAATTCCTTACAAGTTTAGAAAGAGAAAATGTAGAGAGAGTATAGACAGTTGGAATTCAACAACCAAGAAATAAATGAGAGGGTTGCTATTTATAGTGCTCATTAATGTGGTACTGTTCAGGTACTGTTCACCGGTCTTGTCGTACAGTGTCGTCGCAGGGCAGTCCGGTGCCCCCCTGACAGAATTTAATGCGATTTGAGGTTTTTCTCATCATTGCCTGGCAGACATTTAATACACACATGGGGATCATTTAATGCTGGCAGGCTTTATGTCTTGGCTAGTGGATATAGACCTGCAGGCTAGGACGCCTTGTCCACTCACCAATGAATGCTCTCCAAGTGGCATTATTATATTATTATCGATCCCGACATCCGTCATTAGGGGTCCGTTATGAGGCCTTAGGTCGGCTCCTGCTTCCGTTCTACTCTTTCGGCCCCGGGGAGTCTTCCTCCAGCTCGTCACTCATCAAGCCGGTACCGGTACTTAGATGTCGTGAACGCCGGTCTAATGAATGGACCCACGGGGGTGTCAGGGTCAATCAAAACCGGAATTCAGCTCGACACTTGTGAGCTGGTGGGAGAGTCGGTTCGGCTTTTGGGAATCGCCGCATGTCCGGTTTCCTTTTGAGGTGAATTCGGATGTCAACATACAGGCCCCCGAGCTCGGAGGGGGTGCCTCCGGTATCCCCTGTGAGGTCGTCGTTTCATAGCTCGTCCGAGTTCGCAAGTTTTGGTCGCAGCTTGACTGTACGCGAGTTCGGCACGCGTGCTTAACTTACGAGGATTTTCCTTCTGTCGTCGTGTGCGTCCTCCTCAGATCCGAAGCGATGGGCCATTTAATGCGACTTGCCCGTTACGCTTCCTGTCGGTCATGAAAAGTCGCGCCTTTTCAGAGTCTTTCCACGCGGCACCTGTTGATTCGTCAATGTAAAACGGTGTGTCGCTTCGGTGAACGACGATTTTTGCGGACGCGTGATATCCAGGCTGCCTTATCCGGGCGTTAGATCGCGCCTTCCTTAGCCGTTGGATCGAGTTTCATTTTTGAATTTCAAAAGTTGCGCCACGTGTCAAACGTTGGTTGGTCGACGGCTCATATATATATATGTCCACCGCCTTTCTCGAGAAGTTTTCTACTTCTGCAATTTTTGAGCGATTGAATCTCCGAGCAACCAAGCTTCCGAACAGAAGGCGACTTCTCCGAGGTTCTCCGAACTTCTTCGACGACTTTCACACCGGTAATTTTGCTTATCTAAGATCTTTACTTCTATCTTAATTAGGTCGGATTTCTCTGGTTTTGCGGCGGAATCTTCCGTCGGCGGTGAGGGGTTCACGGCGGAGGAGACCGGTGAGTTGGTGGTTTACTCTCCCCCGGCGGCGGAGACGGCGCAGCCGCTCAGGGCTACTCCGATATCGACTGTCCGCGTGACGTCGGCGGCGGCGGCATCGGGCTCGTACCAAGGGGGTCACCTGGACTTCCCCACGATCGAGATCATTGACCTCGGGTCCGGCCAGCCCGACGCCGAGTAGGTTGAGAACGAGTCCGGCGTCGCTTCTCCTGGAGAATCTGACGTCAACGCCGAGCTCGTAGAGGAGACACTCCAGGGTGACACTCATGGACGAGAGCGGGTTCCCATGGGTTGTAAAGATGCCGAGACTGACGCTGCAGTTGAAGCCGCAACCACGGCTCCCCCTGGATGCTGGTGCCGCCCTGCTCGCGTCTGGCCGTCCACCGCCTCGGCAACTGCCTGGACGACTGCATCGGTGCTAAGGGACGTCGACCTCGCCCAGCTGAGGGGGAAGGCCTGCCTTGGTCCCGGGGTTCGAATTTTCGCTCCTTATGCCGGTGAGCGTATCTACTGCCCCCCGCCGGGGTGCATCGGTGTGTATCGCGCGAGTATCCTGCTCGATCTTCGATTTCCTTTGCCGGGGCTCTGAATGATATTCTCAATGGTTTCGACATCGGCATCAGTCACCTCGTGCCGACAATTTTTGCCAGGCTGGTCGGTCTCATCGTCCTATTCCGTCAGCAGGGCTGGGCCAAACCGACCAGCGACGACGTGAAAGCCCTGTTTGTTTTGAAGAAATCCGAGAAGACCGGCAATTACTACAGTTCGGTATCTCCAGGCGTGGATAGGTCCTTAGTCCACAAGGTCCCCGAGTCGCTGCATGGCTACATGCCGGAGTGGTTCTGGGTCGGCGGCAAGTGGATGACGCCCGATGCGGCTCTGCATCCATCCACTACCCTCATCTCCGGAACTTGTGAGTCACTTTTTTCGTTCGCTTCTTCCCTTCTGATTAGGTGTCTTTCCGTGCTAACAGGTCGGTATTTACGTTTCAGTCCACAATCCGCGTGTTGAGGCGAGTGACGACCTGGTGAAGAAGGTCAAGACCTTGTTGGGCCTTGACGAAGGAAAGCGCTACTACAAGGATCTCGTCGCGGAGGAAAGTTTGATCCTGCATGGTCTTTGTCCCGAATACAACAGCAAATCCTTCGAGCCCGGTATTTCTTCTTTCCTTGGCCTTTTCATTTGCGCACCTACATATATGTTATCATACTTGCCTTCACCCCGTCTTCTGCTCTCCTTGGACAGTGTATTATCCCCTCTTGCGCGAGTGTGGGTTCGGCTCGGTGAAAGAGGCAAACAAACACGCGCGCGCACATCCGAACTCTTTGAAGGATCGAAAGATGGCTAGCCGTATGGACTTCCTGACGAGGCAGGGCAAGAAAAAGTCCTCGGGATCCAACTCGGCTGGGACCTCGGCACCCGTTCCACCGAAACCATCTGCTGAGACCGTTCCCCCATGGGAAGCGGAGGTCCCCTCAGGCCCGGTGCCGGTTCCCGCAGGCCCTGTTGACGGGGGCCGAGATAGCGGTCGCGGAGGTCAGCGCCGGCCGCGGCCGGGACACCGCCGGTCAGGGGGTTCCCCCACGGCAGAGGAAGCGCCGGCTCCTCGCGGAAAAGCCGGAGGATGCCGAGGAGGCGGGGGCCGAGGTGCAGAATGAGGCACCACCGCCTCCGAAGAAAAACAAGACGGTCAAGGCCGAGAAGGCCGCCCTGGCGAGCGAGTCGTCGGCCTTTGTACATCAGGCCGGGTCTTCCACCTACATTCTGGTGAACCCGAGCCACAGGGCCGGCCTCTCCAAGCGCCTCGAGTGGTTCCCCGACCAATGGTTCATAAACTCGAGATCGGCGGTCCCGCTCGACCTGCCAAACCCCTATCGTCTGCCAGGGAGGTGATGTCTGCGGCGCGCGCCGTGATGACATCCTGGACTCCAGTTGCGGAGACGGCGGTGGCCATGCTTTCCCCTACGCAGCTTATCCAACACTCAATGACGACCATGGGCCGGGCCATGGTCGAGCTAGTGCACGCTGCCGGGGCGATGCAGAGAGAGGTGGCTGCCCGCGACAAGGCCGAGGAGGATCTCGCTACCTCCAAGGGTCGGATAAATTAGCTGAAGGACGAGACCAAGAGGGTCTCGCTGTTGGAGAACGAGCTCGTCCTTCAGCGAGGGGCTGCCGCCGTGGCAGAAAAGGCGGCCGCTAAGGCCGTTGAGGATTTGACCCGCGAGAGGGCGGCGTGGGCCGAGAAGATGGAGGAGCTGGAGATGAGGCGGGCGGTCGAGCTATCGGAAAGCGATAGGCGCCGAGCTGAGGAGGTGGCCAGTTTAGAGGAAAAACACAAAGCTGACCTGGCTCATCTTGCTGAGCTGCATGCCGCCGAGGTTGCCGTGCTAAAAAAGAAGCATGGGGGGGAGGTCTCCGAGCTGGCGGATTATGGAAAGAGGCTGACTTCTCAGCTCATCCTCATCCTCTTGAAAGAGGCCGCGAAACAGATAGACGGCGAGCCCATTGCTCTCCCTCCGCCGGCGACCTTCGCCGAGGTCCAAGCTCAATACTTCGAGGAGATGAAGGAGAGCATGGACATCTCGGCAGCGTTCAACCTCTATTGGTTGTTCCAGCGGCTCGACGCTGGGGTGCTCTCTCTCGAAGACTTCCGGGCCATTCTCTCCGAGAAGGCAGACCGGTACGACTTGGATTTCGAGGGCCAGGTCTGCGAGGTTGATGCTGACGAGGCCATGGTGGTTCGGAGGCTCTGAGGTTGGGCCGACGACGTCATCGTCGGCTTCAAGAAGTTCGGCGCCATCCCTTCCTCGGAGACGTGGCGGCTGGCCCCTGGGGAGCTTCTTCCGGGCTACGAGTCGTTCGTTCCCGAGGCCGACCCGGACCCTGAGTTCCAGCCGAGGCGCGAGGCCGTGCTTCGCCGAGATGGAGGAGGCGGAGGAGGCTGCGGCCACGGCGAAGGCGGCGGCGGACGCCGAGGCGGGGGTTGGAACCTCGGGGACCAAGCCGGTGGAGGCTGAAAGGGCAACCGATGTGGTGGTCGATGCTGAGGTGACCGATGAGAGCCCCGATCTCGTCTTTTGAGTTCTTTTGTCCTTTACTTTGCCGGCCTGTGTGCCGCGGGGCTGACCGCATGTGGTCCTTTTTGTTTGAACGAATGCTATGTTTGTTTTTGATATGTTTGATGGATTTTCACCTTATTTTGTATGAATGACTTGGAACGAGTTTTTACGCTTTTTATTTTTACTTACGCGCGTGTTTGCATTTTTAATTATTCCAAAGCATGGCTTGAGTGCCGAGTTGAGCGCTTGTCATTTGGGCGGCCGAGCCCCGTGGTTGGGCTCGGTGCCTTTTATTTACATGATCGAGCCTCGGAGTCGGGCTCGATACTTTTTATTTACTAGGCTGAGCCACAAGATCGGGCTCGACGCTTTTTATTTCTTTGGCCGGGCCTCGAGGTCGGGCTCGGCGCTTTTTACTTACTTGGCGCATTACCTGTCCGATTCGTTCGTTGGATCAGGTGATGGTTTGGCCATTCCGGGCTTTGCGTTTGAGCCCGTCTTTCAATTCTTACTTTGGCGCTATGGCCTAACCGAGCTACTTTGCCGAGCCATCGTACTGACTCGACCTGCACATATTTATGTGGCGGCTTACCAGACCGGTCTCGCGTTCGGACTCAGGGGTATTATTGGCCTGACTGGGCTTCCTAGTTGAGCCCAGCTAGTGCCGACCAGGTCATCGTGCTGATCCTGGCCGACATTTCGTTCCTTACATTAATTACGCCGCTTCGACTCGATCTACACTTACTAAAGGCAAACGTGAATAAATAAAAATCATACATCTTAACAAGATTCGTTCTTTTACAAAGTAAAATTACAGAATGAAAATACAAGATTGCCCTAGACCTACTGGTAGAACTTTTTCAGAAATGTCGAATTCCATGGGTACTGGTGGGGAGTGCCGTCCAGGTGTTCGAGACGGTAGGCCCCGTGTGGAAGGACCTTGATGTTTTTTTAGGGCCCTTCCCACTTCGGCTTGAGTGGTCCGGAATCAGGCCCCGTTACCCTTTTTAACACCAAATCGCCGACCTGATAGGAGCGCGTCTTAATTTGGGAATTGATGTACCTCTCACTTCGCCTTTTATATGCTGCATTTCTGAGCTCGGCTTGTGACCGGTGCTCATCTATCAGGTCCAGGTTTGCTCTCAGCGACTCGGAGTTGGAATCCTCTTCGAAGCTGATTACTCGAAAAGTGGGGGCGCCGAGCTCGACGGGGATCATCGCCTCGGTCCCATATGCCAGGGAGAACGGTGTTTCTCCGGTGGATGATTTGGCTGTAGTGCGGTACGACTAGAGTACGTTGGGGAGCTCCTCTGGCCATGCCCCTTTCGCGGCCTCGAGCCGGACCTTGAGCCCTTGTTTGATAATTTTATTTACAGCTTCCACTTGGCCGTTGGATTGGGGATGGTAGGGCGTCGAGAAGAAGTGTTCGATGCCGTGCTCTTCGCAAAATGCCTCCAGCTTCTTCCCCTCGAACTGTCTTCCATTATCAGTGATTACCGAGTTCGGCACCCCGAAGCGACATATGATGGACTTCCATAGGAAGTCGATCAGTTTCTGCTCGGTGATGGTGGCAAGCGGCTCGGCTTCTGCCCATAACAACGTATTTTACTCCGCCCTTCCCAATAGGTAAAGGGCCGATCAGGTCGATGCCTCATTTCGCGAACGGCCACGGGCTGAATATCGACTTCAAGGGCTGGGACGGTTGGATGATATTCGGTGCGAAGGTCTGGCATTTTGCGCACCTTCGGGCTGTGTCCAGGGCGTCCTTTTTCAGGCTAGGCCAGTAGTACTCTTGCCTGAGGACTACTTCCGCTATGTTTGTGTTTATTTTCGAACATGCATGACGTTATTTTCAGACTTAAATAATTTTACCCGGTTCGCCAGTACGAACGGGTCCAGACTAATATGCATGATTCGTAAAAACATAAACCTGATTTCTTAAAGTCTAATCCAGTCATTAGACCTAGGTTAAAGAAACGGGTTTTTAAACAGGAAAGTTCTTAGCAGCATCCCGAGATAGTTTGCAAATGTTTTCGAAAAATTTTTAAGCGTTTTCGAAAGAGATAAAATTTGCAAAAATCTGGCCCTAGTTAGCGGGGTGTTGCAGAGGCTGGCAAGTGTAGGTCGCCAGAAATCCCAACAATCCATTGCAGCTCACAGACCGTTGTAGCCATAGCCCTATACTCGGCTTCTGCAGAAGATTTGGACACTGTCTTCTGTTTTTTTGTCTTCCATGAGATCAATGCATCACCCAAGAAAATGCAGTAACCAGTGATGGACTTCCTTGTGATGGCACAAGTACCCCAGTCAGCATCACAAAAAGCTTGAAGGGAGCTGTTGGAGGCTCTAGGATAATAAAGACCAACTGTGCAGCTGCCCTTCAAATATTTCACCAAATGCAATGCTGCTGACCAATGACTATCCAATGGTGCTTTAATATACTGACTAAGTTGTTGGATAGCATAGGATGCATCAGGTCTAGATAAATTCAAGTACAAGAGTCTACCCACAAGCCTTCTATAAGATTCAGGGTCAACCAGAGAAGAGTCTTGATGAGTGGAAAGATTTAGACCTTGTGGGAAGGGAGTAACAGTAGCCTTGCAATCTTGGAGACCAAGATCTTTCACCAAGTCCAGAATGTACTTCCTCTGAGTAAGATGAACACCTTGACTAACTTGGACAATTTCAAGACCAAGAAAATACTTAGCAAGGCCAGGTCCTTAATAGTGAAAAGTTTATCCAAGTAGGACTTGAGATGCTGTATATCATCAGCAGAAGTGCCAGTGATGAGAACATCATCCACATAAATGAGAAGAGCCAGGAATCCTGATGAAGACTGTCTCACAAACAAGCAATGATCATGTGTAGATTGTTGAAAACCATATGTAAGAAGTTTTTCTGAGAACTCCAGGTTCCATTGCCTAGAAGCTTGCTTCAATCCATAGAGGCTTCTCTGCAAAAGGAAAACTTCTCCTTGTTTAGCTTTTAGATATCCTTGAGGGGGCAACATGTAGACTTCTTCTTCAAGGAACCCATGAAGGAAAGCATTGTTGATGTCCATTTGGTGTAAATTCCAACCATTTTGCTCAGCTAGGGCAATCAAGAGTCTGACAGTCACCAACTTTGCTACAGGTGAGACGCTTTCTCTAAAATCAACTCCTTCAACTTGCAAGTATCCCTTTGCTACTAACCTTGCCTTATATTGTCAATGGATCCATCTGGATTCCTTTTAATTTTATAGACCCATTTTGATCCAATAGCTTTTTTTTCATATGGCAGTTTGGTGAGTCTCCAGGTTTGATTCACTTCCAAGGCTTCCAACTCTTTTTGCATAGCAGAAACCCACTTAGGGTTCTTTGCTGCCTGGCCATAGAATAAAGGCTCACTTTCAGTCTTCTCAACTTCTGTCATGAATAGACCATGTTGCTTCTGAAATGAGTCATCATGACTGGTGTGAGTCACATAATTTTGCAACCAAGCTGGTGGCTTCCTTACCCTCTTTCCTTCAATGTCAAGTGTAGTAGACTTAATCTGTTCAGTTAGAAGATGTCCCTCATTGGTGAGAGAAGGTTCTGTTCTGCTGTCAAGTACAATGTCTTCCTCTAGATCATCAAAGGTTCTTGGTAAAACTGGTTGTGAAATATTCTCTGAGGTTCCTTTATGAAATGGAAAAATATCTTCATAAAATGTAACATCACTTGTGACAAACACAGTTTCTTCCTTTAAGTCATACAGCCTGTGACCTTTAACTCCACCCACATTGCCCAGGTAAACACAAGCTTGTGCTCTAGTATCAAACTTTTTCCTTTTTGGATCATGTCTGCAAGCATACACCAAACATCCAAACACCTTAAATTTCTCATAGTCTGGCTGTCTATCATAGCATCTCATATGGTACTTTCCACCCCAAAACAGCACTTGGCAAAGAATTGAGGATATGCACTGCAGTGAGTAAGGTATAAGGCCAAAGCTTCTTATCCAAATGTGACTGAAAGAGTAAAGACCTTGCAATTTCAAGAATAGTTCTATGCCTTCTTTCAACAATGCCATTCTATTGAGGAGTGTAAGGGCAACTTCTTTGATGTATGATCCCCCTTTCTTTGAATAGATGTTGCACTTCATGTCCCAGAAACTCAGACCCATTGTCAGTTCTGACTTGTTTCACAAGTTTTCCAAACTGAACCCTTATCATCTCAAGAAATGGATAAATGTCTCTGACTTATACTTCATAAGAAATATCCAAGTTCCTCTGGTTTTTCATCCACTATTGTCAACATGTAAGACACATGTGTAATGGATTCATCATGGCAAGGTCCCCACACATCAACATGGATTAGGTCAAACATGCTCTCTGCCCTTGTTGTATTGAGATTGAAAGGTAGCCTGCTTTGTTTTGCTCTATGACATGTGTCACAACGTTGTACATTCTGTCCACTACAAAGCTCCTTCAGAAAAGTAATGTGCTTCAGACAAGAGATGGAACTATGCCCCAGCCTTTTGTGCCGCAATTCCAATTTCTGAATATCAGTGTTGCTGCCCTTTACTTGATTTACCAGACAAGATTTCCCTTTAATGATATATAGACCTCCAAGAATCACACCCTGTGCCAATGATCTTTTCTTTTCAAGGTCCTGCAGCCAACATCCCTGTTCATCAAAGGTACACATCAACTTTCTTTCTTCCGTGAGTTGACCAATGGACAGTAAATTGTATTTAAACTCAGGTACTATCAACACATTTTTCAGCATAATCTCTCCATTTAGTTTCACATTCCCAACCCTTGTCAACTTGATTTTAGCCCCATTAGGCAAGTTGACTGTAATAGGAACATGCATATTGCTGTAGCTTTCCACCAAGTCAGAATTACAGCAAATGTGCCTACTAGCTCCATTATCTACAATGCAGCTAGTTGCTCTATGTTTTCCAACAGAGAAAAACCAAAGTGGTTGATGTTACCTGAAAAGTCAGTGTGATGTGTATAGGAAGATGAATCTCCACCTTGCTGACCAGCCATGTATTTTGCAATTTTCTTTGTAACAGTGAGCTGATATCACCAAATGGACTAATATTCAGTTGTTTTTCCCCATCAGTATCGCTTGACTTATTGCTTATCCTTTGATCATCTACCATATTTGCAAGCTGACCCGACCTTTGATTTTTCAAATCTTTATACCACTCAGGATATCCATTTAGTTTAAAAAATCCTTGGACATCATGTCCATTGTAGCCACAGTGCTCACAGAACAGCTTAGCTCTTTCCTCTTTAGAGAGCCTGGGTTGGCTTCTACCCCTCCCTTTACTATTGTAATTTGGTCCAAATGAACCTCTACCAGCAACACCTCTCCCATAGTTTCCAATTCCACCAGATCCTCTTCCAAAGCTTCCAATATTTGGTCCACCTCTCCCAAATCCTCCTTTGACCAACATAACATAACTATCCATGCCTTCTAGGCTTGAGTTGAAAACATTTTTTTGTTTCTCCACTTTCAAAATCATAGAGTAAGTTTTGTTTATGAGGTAAAGGTTCCATCAACAATATTTGGTTCTTAACCGGTTCATGCACATCATTCAGCCCCATTAAAAACTCCATAACCTTGCTTTCTGAATCATTATCACTGTAAGCCTTTTCAGCACCACAATTACATTCAGGTTGAGCCACCAAACAAGCATATTCATCCCAAAGGCATTTAAACATCGTATAGTAGGTTGTGACAGTGAGGTTACCTTGAGCAAAATTCGAAATCTCCTTCTTCAGTTGATATTTGAGAGGGCCATTGCTTTCTCCATATCTCTCGGCCAATTCATCCCATAGCTGTTTTGAACTCTTCACCGACATGAAAGCTTCTACAATTTCCTTCGAAATCGAGTTCAACATCCAGGACATCACCATAAACTCTACCTTTTGGTACTGCTCATAGTCCTCTGAATTCAGATCTGGAATCGTGACTGTACCGTAGATGAAACCTAGTTTGGATTTAGCTCCGAGAGCTAATTTCATAGCGCGACTCCAGTTAAGATAGTTAGATCCATTGAGCGGATTGCTCACCATCACCATTCTTGGATGATCTGAACCGTGAAGCTGAAGCGGATCGAAATCGCGTGCGTATCTCGAGATCGTTGTATCTCGTCCTCCGTTTCCGTCGCCATTGCGCGCCATTTATGACCTGCTCTTGATACCATGTAGAGCTAAGAGCTCAAAGAATAAATTTGGGAAATTTTCTTTAATATCTGGAAATTGAATTACAGAGCAAAATGAGAGTGAAGCTCTCTTAAGTACGTGAAGTATGTGAGCTTAAGCCATAATGACCAATGCCAGGAGGCCACGTCACCTAAGAGAAAAACTAATAAAATTGCTAATAAGAACCAAACTAAGAAACGCGCCTTTATAAGTAATAGGCGACTTAAAAGAACAACAGGAAAAGAAAACCGAATAAGAAAACTCCATGCACTAATAAACCATGGAAAAATATCACTATCCCAACAAGGAAGCTTTGCGTCACTTAAAGTTTTTATTTTTTAGTCTAAGGTAATTAGTTAGTTAACCTCGTGCATATCAAGTGTAAAGGTCGGGACTTCTTTAGGCGATCGGCCATTTAGGAATTGAATGTTCGTGTTTGACTACTTATGTTAGCCTTACATGTTTGACTTCTTTGTTTGCGTTTCGTTCAAGTTTTAGCACTTTCATGTTTAACATCATTGAAGCGCAATTAGATTGCGAATTCGAGTTAAGTGATCTAACGCAAATTAATTGAGTTGAACCTCAACATTTCATGAGATCCATATCCAGATTGACACGAAATCTGGTAATAATGACGAAAACTACAAACACGGTGCATCGTGCTTCTATATAACTTTTTTATATACACTACACACTAGAGTGGCATAACTTATATTTATAATTTGATAATTTCTGAGAAAGAAATATAAATAGAAAGAATAACTCAAGATGAATAAAACATCTTGACGGAAAATACCTGGCTACTTAATTATCATCACCTGGAAAATGGGGGTTTCAAAATGAAAAAAATAAAAATAAAAATGGTATATGCTGTGTATTTAATTTTAGGGACAGTTGGAATTTTTCCCAGGTCCCCCATAGTAAATATACTGTCCCCAAGCATTATTACTCCCACAAGTAACATTATAACAATTTGGATGATCGGCCAAAACCTGAAGATTGGAGGCAGGGACTAAACTGTTATCCGAATCAACAACTTGAATATTTCTGAAATAAGACGCTTTTCCGAACCCTTCATCTGCAAAATGTCCACTCCCCATTTGAGTTGTCGTGTGATGACCTGTTGTTGTACTTTGACTGTCAACAATTTCACCCCCAAAGTGGACCATACTTGCATGATCTCTAAGATGCGTAAATAAAAAAGATGGCCAATACCCAACTAAATTCCCATCACCAAATTCCAACCACCAATTTCCATGATTGGGATCCTGGATCATTGAAAAAAAAATTATTATATTTACGTATGTGAGTTAATTATAAAAAATTATTAATTTATGCATTTATTTAAATTGCAGCTTATCTAGTGAGCTAGTTACACTTTTATCTCATATGTGTCGATAATAATCATGTGAAGAAACTAATTTTCATTTAAAAAAAATTGGAATATATATATATATAAGTAATACGTAGCAAAATAATGAAAAGCTACAAAATGTGGGGATGTGTGGGATATTGATCGCATATATAGCTTTGCTTTGCTTGCAAAAGAAGGGTATGAAGAATATCTCAAAAGCAGCAAAAGGCACAAGGCAAAATAATTGTGTGTCCAATGGAATTAAGCAATTGTAAAAAATGCAGTGTTGTTGATAATAGGGTATTGTTGTTATATATATATATCCAAATTAAACGCCACGCGCGTGCTTGATTGATGATGAACGTGCACGCATGATTTAAAGGAGTTTCAGTCCCAAACCTTCTTTTCCCTACCCCTGCACTATATAATATATATTCGCAGTGCCCAACGTTCTCAACTCATTCAAATTAAACAATTAATATGATAACGAAAAACAAATGAATCAAAATAAAATAATATATTTAATTTTATCTTTGCTTTCAAGACAATTCACTAATAATAGTAATAATATTTTTTTAAAATTCCTAGATCTTCTTTATGTTCATATTTACGAGAGTGGTAGGTGTAAATGCATAAGTAGGAAGTACGTACCTTCCATATTAGTAAGCTAATGTCAAATTGACCACCATTATATGATGAAGTTGGTGAAATTGCTGCCCCAATTGCTATTTTATTGTTGGTCTGAACAAAACCTGAGCACAGCAGATTATAGCACCCCGTCGCTTGATACGCATCACTCTGTAGGCACGAGTAATTTGCATCATTAATCTATATTTATTTAATTCATTGTTTTTCTTTTTCATACTTTTAATTTACGTATTAATTATTCGCATGCCTGGCCTGCTTGCTCTAAATGATTAAACTAGGATATATGAGCATATATTATTAATTCCATATAAATTTTTCCTTAGCTTCTAAGATTAATCAAGAATCCATTTACTTACAGTCCAATAAGTGAAGAACCTAGGATAGTTATCCCCATAAAGCCCTGGGCTAACCTGTTGCAAAAAGTAACCAAATTAAATAACTGCATAACTCCATCAAAGTCTAGATATCAACTAGTTGTGTGTGTGTGTGTGTGTGTGTTTTAATGGATTAAATACTAATGGTGATAGTAAGGTTTCCAGCTAAAAGCCGATGTGGTATGGTATCATTTGAGATTTCAAGATCATTGAAGACCGCTGTAATAACTGTTAAGAACACATTTTTATCTCAACTAGTATTCTATCATGTGCACATGCACATATATTTAAATTATCACAAGTTATATGTATGTATATAATATTAAATTTGTAAGTTAGATAATAGTATCACATTTTAAAAAATTTGTCATTAGTAAAAGTGGACATTATAAAAGTATTAAACTTCATCACGATATTAATTTTATAAAATAAAATAAAATGGATAATATAATTTTCATAAATTTGAGAGACACTAACCTATTAAATATTTTAGAGAGTATTATTATTATTATTATTTATGAAATTTGAAGATGTTTGGTTATACCACTAAAGTCAATTGAAATTATTCTGATAATTAAAATTTTTAAGATGTTTGGTAAACATTCCTTAAAAATTGGATTATCCTGATTTTTGCCAATAAAATTTATTCTGATCTGATTATGTAATTAGTGTAAAAAAATAATCAATGCTGATTAGTAACCGCTTTTGGCGAGAAAATGTCACGTAAGTATAGTTAAATGAATTTTATTTAATGTTAAGTCAACAACTATATATATATATAAATATAGATTCAATTTCGCATATATTTAAATGAACCGGGTTGAGAGTCCCATTTTATCTCGTCATACTTTGTTAATTGCCGACTAAATTTCTGTCAAAACTAGTTTAGCTAGATAATGTCAAAATAAATCCAACTGCAAACCAATCTTTATAAAATAGGCGACAAGTAGTAAGCGTGATTAATAATTTATTTAGAAAG
>BKCP01005272.1:297368-343135 GCA_008636005.1 Striga asiatica | reverse complement strand
TTAACTTCACACAAGTATTAATTAACTTTTGAATAAAAAGAAATATGCGGTTGCATGTGAAGTTTATCTGATGCAAGAAAGATACATTTTGAAGAATTGTGGTTAATCTGTTACCTAGTACTATAGCCTATTCAATAAATGCAATTTTCACACTTTTATTTTTTTATTTTAATTATAAAAATTGAAGATTACATTTTCCATTAATTAAGTATAATTATATTTTGTAACTATTCTATAATTTATTAATAACTACTAAATTAATCAATTATAAATTCATACTAAATGATTTATGGGGTAATTTGATATGCTTTGGAGAAGTAAAATTCTCAATAAAGTTTCAGTAAAGGAAAAAAAATATGAATAAAGTTGATAGTATGAGAAGCTATACTGCATACAAGGGCTGAGCATGGAATCGAAAAATTCCTAATTATCGTTTCGAAAATCAAACCGAAATTGCTCTTATTCGAAAAATAACTGTTAACCGTTTGACTTTTTTTCAACTGAACATAACCAAATAAATAATTAGTAGATTCCGAGATTTCCCAAATATATATATCGAGAAACGAATCGAACCATCTCATACTGTATCGAAAAGAATAACCGAATTACAACATTAGATGTGTTTTGTTCATATATCTTATGTCAACATTAATCCTATATAATTTGAGTATTTTTAAAATACTAAATAACATATTATAATCATAATTAAACTTCACTTAAATTTTATGCTTAATAACAATTGGATTTTTTCTGTTTTAAAATATTATTTATATTATATGATAGTTTTCTTAGTTTTATTTTATCTTATAATTCAAACGGTATGAAAGGTTAAAGAAATATTATTGAGAAAAACTATATTTATTTTCTTTGAATTTTAACTGTTGGATTCTTATTATTGCATAACGCGGTTTTGCAGGCTCAATTTATGTGTTTTAATTTATGCATGCTTTTAAAGTCTCGGGATTATCGAGGAGTTTGGGGTTCTGATTGCTTGTAATAAATTTATTCGCATGGTGGGACACCATATACATTATTTTTTATGTTTAGACGAGCATGTAAACTCATTTGTAGGTCTAGGATTCTTGTAAGTTTTTTTTATAAGCTATTGCGGTTTGCGGATGAGCTCAAGCAACCACGAAGACCCGCGGACCTCAACGACTGGCAACTGGTGACTGACCCGGCATCGCGAGGTCGCAATTGCGGGCACGGTCGCGCACGGGCCATGTACAACTCGCTATCCCAGCGGGCCGAAGGCGCCGAACTATGTGTGTGCCATGACCTGGCACCGCAATCGTTGTAGGGACAAGAGCCACAGGCCTCGGTGACGCGGTACTCGGCAGCGTGCACGGGTTTGCGACCAGCACGGGATATGTTCACGTGCGTTGTGCTGCAGAGACCCGGGTCTGCACACGTGCATCTTCGAGAGCGTACGCAAGGCAACTGCGCGAGCAGTTCGCACAACCCGGCAGAGCGCAGGACCAGGCAGCGCGGTCTTTGCGTAGTGCCATGCACCTTGCACGACCCTGACAGTTAGTAGAGGTTAGTCGAGAAAAAATATAAATTCTAATTTGCCGCATTGCGACGCATGGTAAAATTTTGGTGCCATTGTCGGGGAGTGGCGTTATTGAATTATACTTTTCGAGTACTATTTGAATTATTGTTTAGGACATTATTTTATTCTCTTTTACCCCACCCCTTTTCTTGTTGTTTATTATTTTTATTTTCTTGTAGAGTACTTGGCGTCCTCATACTCGTATAAATAATTAGTCTTTAAGACGTGTTTGGCTAGCCTGGAGCACTTTCCCAGAATGACAGCCTATTATCTCGACTTTTATACCCACCGTGCACCTTACGTGTATGAGAGAGATACGAGGCCCTTGGATTGGAGATTGAGATGAGTGGTTGAGTTTGATTCCTCGAGGAGCGATTTTAAGAGGTCATCAAGAGCGACCATGTGCAACCACGTGGCGTTCCAACTACGAGCGTCCATGTTTCTTTGATGAGTTTGCTGCATAAGGAGGCGTAAGAGGACCTATTGGTTGGCAAAGAGACGAGCACGATTACGTGGATCCCGAGGAGGACAAATGTGGATTGAGGGAGTCGAACTCTTTCCATGGATAACTCTGAGCCATTACTTAGAGAGATCCCATTCCATCTCTCGGGGATATGATGAAGGCATTGAAGCTGAACAAATTGATATTTCACAAGGTTGCGAGATGTTCCAGCAAGATACGAATGCACGCATAAGAAATTTATAAGGCCAAATCAGTCAATTGGTGGAACAGATGGGCCGACTAGCATTTTGGCTCGAAATGAGTCCAACAAGTTCGAGCGCCATCCATTCTTGCAATGTGGACCTCAAAAAACCTGAAAAGTGCACATACAACTATTTCTCCAATAGAAGCTTAACCATTTCTTACACCATCCAAGATGAAATGGGTACTGAGCGAGGATGTATTGAAGCATGTCCTGGGCCGTTAGATCCCTCCTCTTAAGATGATCGAGCAAAATGCAAGGTGTGAGTGGGATTTTGATTAGATGGTTACTGTGATTGAGTGTGGGTTGCTACACATTCATGAGAAGCTAACTCCATAGAGTAAAGATCCAGTGAATCACCCAACGCCATAAAGAGGGGTTATTAACAACATGCGGCCTTGAGATTTGTGCCTCCCTTGAGGCCGCTTGAAAAGTCAACATGGTTCAATTGATAAAAAATGAGTAATAAGTCGATCCAGTGACAATAAAAAGAGGCACTTGTTGTGAGGAAACCCAATGGTATGCTTGCTTCATCCACGACCTTTTTCGTGTTAACTAGGGTGATCTCGTTTCGTGTACCTCCATTATTATTTTTTTTGTGTTCATTGTTGTCAATGATATATGCAAACTCTAAGTTTAGAAAGGTATTTCTTGGTGAACATACATGTTTTAGTATGTAGTTATCTTAATGTCCCTTTAGATTTTGATTTCGGGAGTAATTCAGCTGCAACAGTCCTGGTAGTGGGGTGCTCCATACCAATTTGTGCTGATTTTTGAATTGCTTGATATTTGTATGTTTTGTGTGAGTGACTTGTATGTGGAATTTGCAATGATAATATGAGAGTCGGTTTGGATATATTGTGCTTGTGGAATGGCTTGAGTTAATTTTGTTCGATTAAATTCTTGAGGTGTTTTTATTTTGAGGATAAATGCATGATGGTTGATATTTTTGTGACATATTCGTGGTAAGTTAGTTTTGAATTGATCTTTATTGTTGAGATATACTTGTGATTGTCTTAATCAATATATATTAAGTATGGGGACTTGACGTTAAAAGTTGAGATTTTTGTGTCTCATGATAAAAAGTCATTTTGGCACCGAAAAAACAAAAAAAAATAAAAAGGAATTATGAGTGCAACAATTGTCGACATGTGGGGGCTCTAGCTCATAAATGAATGCTAATGCGATGCTTTTGTGTCGAGATAAGCGCGAAAGACTAAAACCCACAGGTTGTGCGGAGCTGTCTTTCTTTATCTTAAAAAAATGAAGAGACATGAGGGAGGGAGAGAGAGAGAGAGAGAGAGAAAGAGAGAGAGAGAGAGAGAGAGAGAGACATAAGAATACAATTGTGAATGATACGTTTAGACATCATCTAGAAGCGGAAGAAAACTAGACTTGTTAGAAAAGAGAAGAGTGTCTCTAGTTGCATTTACCAGTAGATTCATTATAGAGATTGAGAAACTATGGTGGTCACTTGGATTGATACTTGATGTGTTTGCGTTCTTAAATTGATTTCATATTGAGTCTGAATTAATTAATTAATTCGAACTGTTTGAACTATGTATTTATGTGAGAATTATGAGGCACTGAGTAATAATTCATGTACTTGTTTAAGCGTGAGACTTTTTAGAAGAGTATACAAATGATGTTATGTCTTATGTCTTTCTGCAGCTCAAGAAAATTCCTATAAATAAGACTTCCATTCACATGGTCAAGTAGCCAGAAATGGCCTGTAACAGCCAACTAATGACTAACATAATAAGCTTTAGACTGTTAGGCCGTTTCAATTTGGATTCATTTTTTAGCCACAAAATTGTAAATAAATTTGCAGCAAAAAGATTATAACGGCTGGGCTCAAGGTCCAAGACCAACACCGGCCCAGACCGTCCAAGGCCGCCCTCGTTTAGCCCATATTCTAATTCCCAAGTACCAAGGAATAGGATCAAGGACCGATGTCCATGATCCCAGCCTTGGATCCCATGCCCAGGCTTGTGACCAAGCCCCAGCTAGAGTTGAGTCGGTCGGCCGATAAGCAAGCGGGCGCATGCACCCATGTGTAGCAAAAGTCAACACTAACACTTAGTGTATGGCTTTGTTGTTGTTCTGACCTCTCTAATTCTCTTTATAATAAAGAGATTTATCCTCGTTTTAGAGTTTAACATGATATATGATTCTTGAACTTTTGAATTCCACAAACTATGTTTGGCTTATTAATGACTAACTTTAATAATTTATTTCTCACCCATTGGATATAGTTTTAAGAAAATAAATACACAAGAATATGTAATCGGATCGTAGAATTTCTTTACACAATTTAATTCAACCCGAATTAAATATTTAATAACACAAAAATCAATCAAAATCGATTAAACCAATTTTATTTAAATGATTTTTTACCATGTGTGTCATCATACTTTCGAACTCTTAGATTAATATTCCAAGAAATGTCAACCTTCGGTAACTATAGAAAGGAGTAAGAATTTTGGTTTTTGGAAGATAATTACTGTGAATATATATTTTTGAAAAATGCTACAAGTACATAATAAATGTACATAGAGGTATACATAACACTCACATGGAGTAGGGTCTACTTGATTCTTAATTTTTGGTAGGACCCACTTAATTTGAGTGCTAAGTACACCTCTATCTACACTATTATGTACATGTAGCATTTTTCTATATTTTTTATCCATGTAAGAAGTTAAATCCGTAAAATACCAACATTGTGAATATATATTTTAGCAATGTAAGAAGTTGAATCCGTAAAATACCAACATTTCATATGTGGTAATCTTAATAATAATAGGATTGAATCTTAATATGGTGGCTACAAGAAAATTATCAAATTCGAACATCAATATATTTAAACATACTCTATATATATATATATATATATATATATATAGGGGCTGGTTCAAATAAAAACTATGTCTGGTGTGAGAACCGTGAGAACCATATTTGATGCTATTTTTAATTGTGTATGATGCTATTTTTAATATTACATGGTACTATCATTTTCATAAATGCTAATAAAAATTTTGTTGCTATTTTTAATCAAATACATCCTAGTTAAAAATAGCACTAAAACACAATTAATCATAGCACTACATACAATTAAAAATAGCGGTTCTCACGGTTCTCACACTAAGACTTGGTTCTCATTTGAACCACATCCTATATATATATATATATATATAAAGAATAACTATTTACTAAAAATAGTAGCAAAAAAATTTGGGAGCATTTAAAGCATACTTTTTTTAGAAATATTTTAAATATATATATTAATTGCTTTAATATACACATTTCTAAATCTTATATGATCAAAAAGATTTTTTCCTTAAATAATTTTATTAACATCTGCAATAATTTTATTGATATCCATTAGTAAACTATAATGTGATTTTTCCCGATTCATGTTGATAATATTTGATCAACATAAACATGAAAATAAATTTTAAGTCTTAACCATATGATTAAATTTTTTTCACAAATGTTGACTTTCATCCTAAAATATTTATAAACAATCGTAACATGTTAAATAATTTTCTCCTTTAACTAATTAGGGAAAATCAAATTGGTGAATTAATTTTTTCGATAATATTTTTTAACATTTATTTAACTATATAGAACCATATAATTTTCTCACATTAAAATAATTTACCATTTAAGAAATAATGATCACATCATTAAATAATTTACTAATGACTAGAATAAAATTAAAATATATTAATTAGTTTTTATAATTTCAACATGTGATTTATTTGTATATTATTTTCAACCATGATAATTTTATCATTTTTTATTTTTATTTATTTCCATAATGAATTTATTGTAATATATATATTTATATTGCATAGTATATTAGATAAATTAATAAAGTCTTAGATAAACTAATAAAGCCTTAGGATGCAAACTAGAAAAATTTCTTGATTGTGTAAGGGTTTATTATTTAACAATTTGCTAAATCAATTTTTTTATATTATGAAAAATAAAATTCTAAAAAACATGTGGGTGTATTTTATAAACATTTATATACAAAATTTGTTTTCAAATTTCATGACATAAACTAAGAAGAATGGGACTATTTCTATGACCTTTATAAATAATAATAATGACATTATATGACAACAAATATTATAATAAAATAATAATTGAGTATTATATGGTGAACAAAAATAAGTATAATTTTTATTTTTTATTTATATCGATGAATAAGTATATATTGTAAAATCAAATTGAATTATTTATTTAATATATGTGTCTCGTGCATCGCACGGGCTATGCACTAGTTTATATAGTAATTCCGACAGATATTTCAATTTTATAACTCAGTTTGAGTTGGTTTTGTCTTTTAAATTTTCAATTAGATTTTGACTGCTGAAATGACCGTTGTTCCATTAGTTGAAACTAGTATGAATTCCGTGCAGTGCACGGATAAGAGATATTCATTAATATTTATAAATTAAAATACTTATTAAATAATATTTATATATTAAAATATAGAATCAATATGTAATACAATTTATCTATATTAATTTACTGAAAATGTTATATAAGGTTTTAATTGTGCAAAATTACATAAAATGTCTATTTAAAATTAGTACACGACCCGTGCAGTGAACATAACTGATAATAAATTAGATTATATTTGTTTCAAAATAAGTGCCATTTCAAAAATTTTATTCAAAAATTCGATTTGACTATAATGTGATTTCATAAAATAGTTATTTTGGTAAAATTTTATCATATATTTAACAACCTATGTGATTAATAAGTATAAATATAAAATTTATATTGTTTCATTAATAAAAAAAAATATTTTTGTATATTATTCAAATCAAAAAAATTAAGTAGTTAAGTAATTTATTAAATTATAAATAATTAACTATTTCGTTTACGTCCAAGTTAATATTGACCTTTAAGTTATTGAATAATTTATTAAAATATAAATAATTGACTATTTCGTTTACGTCTAAGTTATTATTGTCTCGTATGTTATGAATAATTATCTTTTTATTTTTAACTTTAAATATTTTTTTTATTTTTGTTAATATATTATATACCAAATTTAAACCATGCAACTAATAAAGATAATAGCCGCAAGTTTTGTCAATATATTATATACCAAATTTAAATCATGCAACTAATAAAGGTAATACCCACAATATTTGACCAAAATGATTATGTACATTAATTACATTAATTTAGGCGTGATTTTTAAATTTTGGCCAAAAAAATTACCCAATTTAGTTAATTTGAAATTTTAGGGGGGAAACCAAATATTTTTTTTTTTTACTGATTTTTAGTTACTATTTCAAGTAAAATATCATTGCCTCTTTATATATTAATAGATTATTAACATAATAAACAATTTCAATAGAATAAATTGCACGTTCTAATAAAAAATTCAACAACAATAATAAGTTGGGAAAATTGTTATTGAAATTATAAAATTACAACTAAAATTCGAAAAATAAATATATAATTGGAAGAAGCTATTTGGTGGTAGCATCCATTGAATATCCATTAGTATTTTTTTAAAGGAACTTATGTTGGAATATTTTACTATTAATTTTTTTATTTTAATATGATAATTTTTTATAGTGGATGATTAACAATAATTAACTAATTTTTATTCCGTCCCTGTGCACATGCATATACATTTTAAAATTATTGACATTACATAAATGTACAATATAACTATAAATTATTTAATTTGCATGTGAATCTTTATATTGATGACATAAATTTTAATAAATAATATTTTGTAATTTAGAAGGACCATACGATAAATTAGCTAGAAAAGTATTACAACTATTTTTAGTGTGGTTATAGTAATTAGTTATGTAATTTTAAAAAGTTTAATTATAACACTCATGTCAATTAACTAATAATAGAGAAAAATCGCTTAATAAGACGAAAAATAATATTGATTATAGAATATGTATCTTAATAAAAAAAATTGCAATAAATTTTTTATAAATATGTAACTTTCACATACTATTATTTAATGTAAATTTACAATTAGCTAGTATTAGTAGTAATTATTACATAATAAATTAGTTTAAATTATTATTACATTTCATTAATGTATAATGTAACAGTTCCACATTAATTGAAAAAAGAGAGGTTTTTAGGCGAGAAAAAGAAGAGAGGTTTTATTAAAAGATTTATTTATGGATTAGCCAGTAATTATATATATATATAGATATAGATGACATATATTTATTTTTTTTTTGGTACAAATAATGACATATTAAGTTGGGTTTAGGGGAAAACCACATACATAATTTACACAAACGCATGATTTAATAGTCAAAGCGCATGACACAGTAAAATGTATTTTACTATCATCTGCTCAAGCAAATAAGTAATCATAAACATCAAACACGTTAATTTGCAATTAATAGCACTTAATGTATAATTATGATACCAAGTCCTTCAATGTTTCAAGTTTTTTTCTATTTCATTTATGATGATAGTACTTGGATGATATAAATTAATGGAACAAAATTTTGGACTAATGTATTTGATCGAAGAGTTATTTCTTTGTTAAGTTAAAAAGATTGAAGGTTCTTTTACCCACCCACTTATTTGGAGCATGTATATCACATTATTATTAGGGTGCTGAAATCAAAAGATTACAAAACTTTTTTATTTCATAAAATAAAATTAAAANCTTACAAACAAGACGACCCCGATCAAAATGTCTGCAAGTTGGGACCGGAAGTTGTAGTAATTGCTAAATTTGACCATTGGCGAGCTTTAATCTATTTGACCCTAATGCCAGCTTTCATGCCCATGTTTTTAGACATGATCATGCTCAACGTTTGCTTAGAAATAACAATTTGAATTTTCAATCCTGTAATATATATGGTCGTCTGTTGGCACTAATATTCTACTTTAAAAATCACGTCTCGTTTTCTAATTAAATTAATGGTAATAATATTCAGATGTTCAATAGTAAGATTATATTATTATATTTTAGAATTATTATGTTATACAACATATATAAAATAAATCGTTGAATAGAGAAGATCATATGTTGCAATCGCCATATATTATTTGATAGATTGTCTTATGTGTTTAGGCTTAGAAATGATGTGTTGTTTGGTTAAATATGTTTCTCAAAAGATTTCATGTTTTATATTTAGACTAAAACTGTCAAATACCATTGAATATTACTCGTAAAAGCTAGATATTTTTTTTAGTTATTATTTCTTGAAAAAATACACAATTTGTTAGCAACAGAATGAATAGGCCATACGATAGTTATAGTTGTTGGCACTTTTAAAATGGAAATCCGCAAACAACATCATCAAGAGACATTAATAAGCCCCTAAAAAAGGGATTGACCTATCATTATGTCTACAACTTGAGTTTTCAACTCTAGTTCCTCTTAGCCATAAAACTTTTGTATACATTATAAAATATAATTCAAAACAAATTTAAACTATTGTTATTCAGTTTTCTAAACATAAAATAAAAATTAATACTTTTCCGACGAGTTAAGTGAAGTCAATTCACTTTACAACTTAGAGTTTTCAGCTCTAGTTCCTCTTACCCATAAAACTTTTGTATACATTATAAAATATAATTCAAAAAAAATTTAAACTATTGTTATTTAGTTTTCTAAAACATAAAATAAAAGTTAATACTTTTTTCGACTAGTTAAGTGAAGTCAACTCATTTTCAGGCGAGTTTCAATTTATATTTGTTATTTTGTTTTCTTAAACATAAAAAAAATCATAACTTTTCAAGAAAAATATAAATTATAATTGAGGATTATGTAATCCACTAAATTTAAGTTATATATTTATGTAAAGAAATTGAAACTTTGGCTGTTTATTTTTTTCTTACAATGATCAGGATTCCTCCATTCATTTCATTTGTGATTCTTAAGAAATTGCTCAAATTTTATTTATAAAATTTAGGTGGCAAGTTACATTATTTTTTTTTTATTGTTAATTTATGAATATTGAAAACAACCAAAAGAGCATTTAGCACATTTTGTCAGGCCTTCTAAAGTTCAAGTGTAACGCCCCACTTTGATTTTAAAGAAATTTCGGACTTTCAGAAAAATCAGATTAAATTTTTCAAAATTTATTTCTAACATTTGTGGCGTTACTCATTTATTTCAAATCATTTCCAAGACATAATATCAATTTCATAACATAAATCATCTAACTCCCAAAACGGGATTCATAAATCCATAAGTCACCAATTCACCCCAAATCGGGTTCCAAGAATAAAACACAAGTTTGCAAGACATAACATTATCAACGGGGCATCTCCCCAATAGTGTCTCAACACCTTATAAAATCTCAGAGTTCGAAAATTCATCAATCATAAATATAGCGAAAGCATAGCCAATAAATAATCGGTCTCATAGACCGACTACCACTCGCTCTACTCCGCCGTCGCACCTGCCTTGCTTAACCTGAAACGTTAATTTCAGGTGCAACACAGTTGGAAATCGTAGTGTTCACCACTATGCATATGAACAATATATAATATGTTAAGATGGTATGTTCGCAGCATGAACATAAACAATAACAACATGTCTCATCTCCTACACAATATCACATCAATTCACATTACTCTTGTGCACATCTATCACTAGTCGCAGAACGGGGATTCATTACCCGAAGGCGGGAGTACATGCCACGCTACGGACACGGCCTTCCATATGGGCTTACGTACCTCATAAGGGCACGGCCATATCAGGACTTAAGGAGATTGCCACACAAGGACACCGTACCGTAACTCGACAGGGACAACCGTACCGACGGCCGTAACAGCTCACATCGATAGGCTACATGCTCACATGCATACATAGATCATACCAATTCAATACATTTAAACACATATGGCATAGACATTTTAGAATAACAAACCCACCTGGTCGAAGCGACAATTCACAATCACGATTCCTGAAAGCAGGGTGAGGTCAACACCTCAAAATACCTACATTAAGTAAAAATACTAATATCAACACCTTACCTTGACTTAAAAAGGAAATCACAAATTTGACTTAGTCGAACTTGATTCGACTAAGTTATTCCTGAAGTCCTGTGGACTTTGGAACTATTGGACTTAGACTCAATCAACCAAACATGGGAGTTCACGTAATGTCACATAAGAGATAATCCAAACAAGTCTCAAGAACAACAAATGAACCGGTTTATAGCTTTTAACACAAAACTACATTTTTGAAATAAAAGCCGATAATTCCCATAATCAGGTTGGTCAGATTACCGAATGAGTTAAGCTCTAAAATTTTAACCAAAAATCCACCTCACTGGACTTAGTAAAACCACCAAATTTTAGTCCTTAACTCAAACCACGTGATTATATAAAATTCACACAAGTTTACAGCAAAAACGAACATAAATTTACAACCAGACCTAATGAACGAATTAGCCTATGAAATTTACACACGAGCAGTTACATCATGTGAATAATAACATATAAAAATTTCAGCTATTAACAATAAATATAAGAATTTTAAAAATTAAAACAAGTTTCTGCAGATTTTGATTTTTTATCAAAACCGAACCAAAATGAATCCAAATAAATCCCACCTTTTTACATACTGAAGCACATCACAGAATAAGTCCAAACACCAAATTTCAGCAATTTACCACATCAGGTCAACCCGAGCAAACGGAGTCTAAAAATTCTAAAATTTATACACAACATGTAAATATGCCAGAGGAACAACATAATCAAATTTCAACAGATTTGGAGCACAACTCAATATATTATGCGATTAACACGATTCTGCCTAGAAATCACATTAATTAATTAAAACAGCTACGGTTAGAATAAAATTCTGAAATTTTTACACAATGTTCATATTCATTAGAGAACCTCACTCAAAAAATTTCACATCAAACGGGTCAGTATGAAATTTATTACGAATTTAATACCAAAACAACAATTTATACAAGTTCAACAAATTATCTACAACTCGATACAAACTCGAAATTGTCCGAGGCCTTCACCATAAGGCCAAGAACTCATTGTCTCAATTTCGACAGCGACTTAACACGTTTATAACATGATCTTGTTTGAGTTTGCACGAACCGAAGAGATCAATACATCATTTAATTAACATAAAATTGACATATGTACACATCATATATATAACGGATCACATTAACGCATAAAACGAATTTAAACGAGAGAGGGATCAAGCCTCGATACCGTTCTCGGGAATACATTAGAAAAACATATCGGACGAGGGTTGACGGTCTCGGAAGCTAAAATAACGAACCTCAGGCGGCTCACGCTCGGCCTCGGTTCGTTCTCGAACAAATGAATGGGTCGGGTTTCTCGCGGTTAAGCGTGGCAGCGGCTAGGGGTTGCCGACAATTGGAACTCGACGGTGGCTGCGAGCGGGGAGGAGGGCTGAAGTTTTCCCGCTGAGGTGGCCTGCTCGCGACAGAAAAGGGGTGGCGGGCGGATGGGCGTTCATAGATGTCGCCGGCGACCAGGCTCGAGAGGCAGCAACAGCCCGACATGGTGATGCTATGATGTTCTCGCGGCTAAGAGAGATGGCGCGCGAGCAGCTAGGCAGAATCCCACTCGCGGTGTTTGCAGCGGCGGCCAGAAAAACGAAGGTAGGTGATGGTGGCGACCTGGTTCACGTGGTTGTAGCGGGTCAGAGAAACCAGCGGCAGAATGCTCGTCTTGGCTGCTAGGTCACGGCGAAGGATCGCTGGGCTCGCCAGAGGAGGCTGGTCGCGGTCAGGAGAGCTCGCCGGGAAGAGCTTCGCTGCGTCGCTGTTTGCGGAAAGGAGAGAAGGTCGTGGCGTTGTTGTGCGGGGTCGGGATTCACCGGAGGAACTCGCGAGGGAGCAACATCGCAGGTGGAGGGCCGTTGGAGTTCGTCGGGGTTGCTGGGTGGGCTCGCGACGGAGGTGTTGCAGGCGCGGCGACGGGAATTTTGCAGAGGGAGATGATGGTGATTGGTGATGGTTGCGCCGTTGATCGAGAGGGAGGATGAAAATAAGATGTGAGGCTGCGGGTCGATGAGAGAAAGAAACTGATTGAGAAGGGAAGAGATTGTGACTGCGGGTGTGCGTGAGTCTCGACCGAGAGAGATAGAGATAGATACATATATATAGTCTAGGTTTCTTTTCTTTTCTCTCAAGATACACAGACAATCACACGATTCGGGTCGGCAAAGGGAAATCGGGTCTTCTTCAAATGGGCATGTTCAGCCGGGTTGGGCGCAGGTTCAAGAATTGGGCCGAATGCCTCGGTTCTCTCGGGGGCAACGATTCAAAATAAAAACCAGGTAACATATATTTATACACACTTTAATATAAAATAATAATATTAATAATAATACAAATACGCACAATTTAATATAATAATAATAATAATACCAATTGGACAGTTAGACATTTAATTACAATTTGACAAATAAATAATATTTAGACATTCAATAATAATAATAATAATAATAATAATAATAATAATAATAATAATAATAATAATAACAATAATGATAAATAAATCTCAAATAATCCATAATTAAATGCATTACATCAGGACCGGCTGTACACATACAAGACGACCCGATCAATGTGTTTGCAAGTTGGGACCTGATATAACAGTAACTAGTGCAACATTCGTGTACTACACGAGTATTGAATTAAGAAATATATACATCAAAATATTTAAATATAAACATAACAATTTTATTTTATCTTTTTAAAACTTTTAAAATTGCATTATTGATTTTAAAATGACGCTATAGTGTTATACATGAATATATAATTTTATTCACATTTTTTTTTCAATGTTTAAAGAGACAATAATAGTACTATTGAAATAATCAAAACAAATTATATAAAAAAAAGATATTATATATGCTAATTACTTAAATACAATTAATTGACAGCATAATTTAAAATAATCAACATGCTAATGCTAAAGATCACACAGAAACTCTTGCGAACAAAATAAATAAATTGGCACGTATGTTTATAGAAAAAATACAATGTTTTAAATAGCTTACTGTACCGACTGGTATTGACGGAAATATAGGATACGATTGACCGACCGGTGCAGTAACCCTCTAAATGTCATTTGGGCATGATATGGGATATTATACACTTAAGGAATAAACCTGTTCATTATGCTTGTCGTACGGGCTTAATATCGGGGAAACCACGTTGGTAGAGCAATAATAGGTTGGAAGGAAGTGGCCGAGCATGGTAGTAGATCTGGTCGATGATCGACCTTGAGAGGGGGAGCTCAGTCAGATCTAGCAGCCAGCGAGTGAAGAGCAATCGCGAGGCGTGGTTTGAACGCGAGGAAGCGCGTGGACTCCGTCAGAAAATCTCAAAGGAATACTCAGGAGAATAGTTACCCTCTGTTCAGAGGGACACGTGGCGAGAGTACATTGGTGCAGAGGGATAGTGGCGATAACCACTTCTGACACACACACACTGTGTGTGTACGGAAGGGCAGCGCTGGGAGGACAGCTCATCAGATCCGAGCAACTCCTAGGGCATGTTGACAGTTCACCAAATTCGGGCAGCTCCTAGGGCAGGTATCTCACTCATATATATATAGGAGTGAGTCTTTCTTGTTGCTTACGATTTATCAATTTCTGACTTTGGAGAATTGAAGGAAACACATACTTACTTAAGCATCGGAGGCTCTTCACCAGAAAAAACCCCCCGGTGTGAGAGTTCTTTACAGGTACGCGTTCTACCGGCGAGGAAGAGGAAGACGAGCCGATTTCAAGCCGGTCGGAGTGGTTTGCGTTACCATGGCATATATGTCGTTTTATACCAGTTTCATACCAAAAAATATTGGACAAAATTAATAATATTATGAATTTAAAAAAATATATCATTATCAATGTATTTACAAAATTATACACTTATATAGTTTTAGCATGTTTGCATATTATTAGTTTTAAATCAATTTCAACTATAGTAAGTGTAGATAATGCTAATTGTTGCCATAACATAATTGTTATATTATTCTTAAAATTGATTTATGAAAATAAGTAAGTTATTATTTATTTTAGTTATCTATGTTTTGATATATTTATATGTGTCCTAACCACTATTCTAAAAATCGGCCTAGGCGGCCGCCTAGGCGGTGCCCGGCCGCCTCCAATTTGCACAAATTGGCTAAAAAAATCGGCCAGGCGGCTAGGCAACCCTAGGCGGACTTGGCGGGCTCAGCAGCCAGACAGTTAGGCGGCACCTAGGTGGGCATAGGCGGGCTGAGCGGTAATTTTTCAGTTTTTTTTTTAAATACTAATTATATTATTTTATTCTCATATTTTCTTTAAAATATATTAATATTATTATTTGGACTTAGGTGTGTTGATTTATTATAAGTTGAGATATTTTTATTTTGTAGGTAGTTAAAATAAATAAAAAATAAGGTATTTAATATTGATTCATAAGCCTCTACTAAACGCCGCCTAGCCCCGCATAGGCGCTCTAAGCGTTAACCGCTTGTCGAGCGCCTAGCGGGCGCATAGCAACTTTTCGAACACGTCCTAACTTTAGCTTTAAATTCAATAATTACTTATATATTACCTACTTCAATTTACCTTTTTATAGATATTTATATTGTTTTTTTTTATTCCAATGCATGAGAATAAATTAATAAATAAATCTATTACAAAAGTAAATACAATTCTACTAAACATACATGATGAATTAGATAAATCCTTAGTAAAATAAAATAAGGAAAAAAGGATTTGTGTGATCTTTAAATTTAAGACAAATTTGGTAATTAAAGAGAGATTGATGGGAGACAATAATGTATGGTGGGAAAATTATTTATGGCATTTTCTAAGCCAATTTGTTTCCAAATTTTTTATCCGAACCTAACTACAAAGCATGATATTGTGACATGTAGGATTCCAAAGCGTGCGAGTCTGCCACTTAAACTCAGCACGTTTTGAATTAATACATAGGGGGAGTTAGAAATGGCCAAATTTCGGGCGAGCCCGGGCCCAACGGGTGTGTTGGGGTCAAAATGACCGACCTTGAACCGGCCCGTACTTAGGTACACGACCCGGCGGGCCAATTCCGACCCAGAACCAGACCCGTCGTAAAAAAAATTAACAAAAGGGCGGGTCTACGATCCAACCCGTCGAGTCATATGTTACATATATATGATATTGAATTGGTCCGGCGAGAATCCAGGCATTAGTCTCAACTCATGGTCAATGGGTTAGACCAGGTCAGGTTCGTGCCGGTTCGGGCCGAATGGCGGCCTAGGTGACCCGTAACTATGTCTAATAGTAATGTCTATGTTTGACTATTGTGTTTGCAAGTTGGGAGCCGATATAGTAGTAAGTCTAAATTTGACCATTGGCGACCTTTATTCTGTTTGACCCGAATGTCGTCTTTCATGAGTATGTTTTTAGTCATGGTCGTTTTCAGCTTTTCTTAGAAATATTGATTGATTTGAATTTTCAATCGTAATATATATGATCGTCTATTGGGACTAATATTCCACTTTAAAAATCACGCCTCGTTTTCTAATTAAATTATAATAATATTCAGATATTCATTAGTAAGGTAATTTTATTATATTTTGGAATTACTTATTTATGTTATAAAACGTATATAAAATAGATCATCATTTCAGAATAGATCATACGTGTAAGGAGTTACAAACATGATATATTACTTGATAGATTGTATTATGTGTGTGTTATAATTGTGGTATGTGAATATTAAAAATGGCTTAAGAAATCAGAAGGAAAATGACGAAACGAACAAAGTCGAGGCACGTAATGTACGCTCTCCTTAAGATGAAATAGCCTCGTATATTACCCACGGTTCACGGCTAAAGCCTCCAAGATACAACGACTTCGATTTGTGTATAGCGGTAACTCAAATACACAAACCTTCGGCGAATAATACTCAAGTTTCGGAACTCTCAAGATAAGAAAGAACACAAAGAACACAAGATGAATATGAACTTTGTAAAAAGGATGCAAAGACTCTTGGAAAATTTCATGTACTAAATGATTTCATGGTTGTGGGTATTTATATATGTAGGGGAACACCTCCAAGAGGTTTAAGTGTCAAAAAATACCTTTTGGGACGTGCCCGTTTGAGAACGGATGCATCTAGTGGCCAAAAGATACCTTATGGTCACCAAGGGTTGCAACCCTTTGATTTCCGCAGCCAGTTGCGCGCCTGTGCGCAACGGGCTCGTATGAGCTCATACGGACTCGAAATCGAGTTCCGTTTTTTCCTACTTGTCCCCAAAGAGCCCTTCTACAATACTAGCATATATAATGCATAAATATGGCTCGTTTATTTTGTCCAAACATTTATCAAAACAGAATATTTGTGAACCCTACAATCTTTGAGTTATTTAAACTCAATTAATTAACATATAACACTTAGAATTAATTTCTCATTCACCTTAAAAAGGTTTTGAGAATTTCTTAAGTCTTCTACTTACGAAAAATAGAATCGTTAAATCGGTACAAAACCAATTTTTCTTACAATCCCCCACATGAATGAAATTAATGGATGTATGCAACACTTGAGAGTTTCGGCGAACCATCATTGCATCAGGATAGATAGCTTGTGGCTTTGAAGCTTCCTTAGTGAAATACTATCGGATACACTAGCCGGTTAGTAGCGCGATGCTTTGAACTTACCGGCTGTTTGTGTGCACCAAGACAATAGTACTCACACAACAGCTCTAACAATTTCTTGTTCTCACATTGTGTCCATTTCGGCCTTGGACCATATCTCGGTTTAGTAAGTGTTCGTTGAAGCAACCTATTTTACTTCTCACTTACAAAGGTGATTCTCCTATAAAGAGTATCCTGCCTTACTCCACCCATAGGTATAGGAATCATTAAAGGTCCTCGACTTAACCTCACCACTTAGGCAGATTTTAACACTTGATGGTTCTTGGGAATGAGTGAAGTTTTCAAGTGTTTCACTGAACTGTCAAAACTTAGTTTTCCCATTGAACCAAGGTTTCGGGATCTCCGATTCTCAAGGTTGGGTTACCGCTAAGACTATTCTTATGTTGTTGATTTTAATCCTATTCCCCTAACCAACTTGTACATTTGATCTCGATTAATGCCTTTAGTAAGCGGATCCGCTAGGTTTTCTTTTGACTTGATATAGTCAACCGAAATAACCCCACTCGAGATCATTTGTCTTATGGTATTATGCTTCCGATGTATATGTCGAGACATACCATTGTACAAGCTACTTTGTGCCCTTCCAATTGCCGATTGATTATCACAAAGTATCATCACGGCGGGCGCTGGTTTTGTCCAACATGGAATATCCTCGAGGAAATTCCTAAGCCACTCAGCTTCTTCCCCGGCTTTGTCCAAGGATATAAACTCGGACTCCATCGTGGATCTAGCAATACACGTTTTCTTAGAAGATTTCCACGACACCGCTCCTTCACCTATAGTGAACACAAAGCCACTAGTGGACTTGGAATCCTTTGTGTCAGATATCCAATTTGCATCGCAATACCCTTCAAGTACCACTGGATACCTTGTATATGTTATTCCAAAACTCAAGGTATGTTTCAAATACCTAAGTACCCGGATCAGAGCATTCCAATGGTCTTCGCTCGGGTTACTCGTGAACCTACTTAGTTTACTCACCGAATATGCTGTATCGGGCCGAGTACAATTCATCAAGTACATCAAGCTCCCAATTACTCGTGAGTATTCTAGTTGAGAACTGGTTCACCTCGATTTTTAGCTAAATGTTGAGTTAAATCAACAGGAGTCTTAGCCGGAGGCTTATCAAATGCATTGAACCTCTTCAAGATGTTTTCAACATAATGGGATTGTGACAAAACAATTCCTTCCGAACTTTTAGAGATTTTAATCCTTAAGATCACATCGGCTTTTCCCATATCCTTTATGTCGAAATTATTTTTCAACATTTTCTTGGTACTAAGAATTGAACCATTATCTTTTTCCCAAGATCAACATGTCGTCCACATATAGGCATACGATCACGAATGAATCGACGTTACCTTTAATATAAACACATTTGTCACATTCGTTGGTTTTAAATCCATTCTACAACATCACTTTGTCAAACTTTTCGTGCCATTGCTTAGGTGCTTGTTTTAGTCCATAAAGCGACTTAACCAAGTGACACACTTTTTGTTCTTTTCTGGGAGCAATAAACCCCTCGGGTTGTTCCATATAAATTTCCTCCTCGAGGTCTCCATTTAAGAAGGCCGTTTTCACATCCATTTGATGAATCTCAAGGTCATGCATTGCTGCAATTGCAATGAGAACACGTATAGACGTGATTCGAGTTACAGGAGAATATGTATCAAAGAAATTATATCCCTCCGTTTGATTAAACCCTTTTACAACCAATCGGGCCTTACACTTATCAATAGTTCCATCAGCTTTATACTTCCTTTTGAGGATCCATTTACATCCCAAAGGTTTACTTCCCGGTGGGAGATCAACCAACTCCCATGTATTATTGTGCATAATGGATTCTATCTCACTATTGATAGCTTCTTTCCAAAAAGGAGCATCCGGACTTGTCAAAGCTTCCCGAATGGTTCTCGGTTCGTTCTCTAACACATAAGTTAGAAATTCAGGACCAAAAGACTTAGGTACTTTTGTTCTCTTACTAAGCCTTGGCTCATCCTCAATTTCTTGAGGTAGCTTGGCCTCTTCGAATGTCCTTTTTCTCGGAATTGTTACTTCCTTGTCTTTACAAGAAAAAATATTCTCAAAGAACACCGCATTTCGAGACTCAATAATCGTTCCATTATGAATCTCCAAAATTTCTGATTTGTGCACCAAAAATCGATATGCACTACTATTTTTTGCATAACCAATAAATATACAATCAATAGTCTTTGGTCCAATTTTCACTTGTTTTGGTTTAGGTATTTCAACCTTTGCCAAACACCCCCATACCTTTAAGTATTTTTAGGTAGGCTTATGACCATTCCATAACTCATATGGTGTTTTGTCATTACCTTTGTGGGGTAATTTATTCAAAATATAATTTGCCGAAAGAACTGCTTCCCCCCACAAATTTTGGGTTAAGCCCGAACTTATCAAAAGCGCATTCATCATCTCTTTTAGTATCCGATTCTTTCTCTCGGCCACTCCATTAGATTGTGGTGAATATGGAGCTGTCGTTTCATGAATAATACCGGACTCTTTGCAGAGCACCTCAAACGGGGCTACATAATCGCCTCCTCTATCACTTCGAATCGCTTTGATCTTTCGACTAAGTTGATTCTCAACTTCATTTTTATACGTCTTAAAGGCCTCTAATGCCTCATCTCTACTCTTTAGTAGATAAACGTAGCAATACCTTGTACAATTGTCTATGAATGTAATGAAATACATCATCCCAGCTTGAGTTTGTACAAACTTTAAATCACATATGTCAGTGTGAATTAACTCGAGTGGACTAGTGCTTCTCTTCACCGGTTTAAACGGTGCTTTAGCCACTTTTGCTTCAACACATGTTTCGCACATGTTGTGTGAATTGATTTTAACTTTAGGTATCAATTCCAAATTCACCAACCTTTTAATAGTGTTATAGTTCACATGTCCTAATCTATCATGCCATAAATTAGAACACTCCAACAAATAAGAAATACTTTCTTTATTATTCGCCTCTTGGCGGATAACATTCATTACATTCATCTTAAAAAGACCCTCATCTAGGTACACTTTCGCTAAGAAGACACCATTCTTAGTCATTACAAATTTATCGGCATCAAAGACTAATCTAAATCCGACATTGCTCAAAAGAGCACCAGATAAAAGTTCTTACGGATGTCCGGGACATGCATCACTTCCATTAGCGTCAAGTCTTTGCCCGATGTTTAGCACCACCTTGCCCGTTCCCACGACGTTTGATGTCGAAGAGTTGCCCATGTATATCTTCCTTCCGTCGGTAGGGGTATAAGACGAGAACATATCTCTATCCGCACAAATATGTCGAGTTGCTCCTGCATCGACCCACCATTCTCGTGGATTATTATTAACCAAGTTAACTTCTTGGACCACGGCGGTAAGGTCGAGCTCAGATAAGTCAATGGGAACAAATTTATCCTCGGCTATATGCGCGCTATCTTTACCCTTCTTCGGGACACGACAATCTTTCGCAAGATGCCCAGATTTACCACAATTGTAGCAATTCCCTTTGAACTTCTTGGTGCTCGTTTGTGGCTGCTTTCCATTTGAAGTTCTCTTGCGCTTCTTTTTGGAGTTTGACTCGGCCAAGTTTGCCTTAGCCTCGTAGTCACTCCGGTTAGCCCTTACTTCAGACTTTCGGTTATCTTCTTCAATCCGAAGTCGAACAATTAAGTCCTCCAACGTCATCTCTTTGCGTTTATGCATGAGATAGTTTTTGAAGTCCTTCCAAAGAGGTGGTAACTTTTTAACAATAGCCGCAACTTGGAAGGCTTCATTCACAATCAATCCTTCGGCCAACAAATCGTGAAAGATGATTTGAATCTCTTGAACTTGGCTAACCACCAACTTGGTGTCCACCATTAAGTACTTTAGGAATTTGCCGACGAGAAATTTCTTAATCCTGACATCTTCCGTCTTGTAATTTATCTCCAAGGAATTCCATAACTCCTTTGTCGTCTTAATTGAACTATAGACATTGTAGAGAGAGTCGTCTAGTCCGTTAAGGATATAATTTCTACACAAGAAATCATTGTGATTCCACGCATCCAAGGCCGTACGCTTTTGTTCGTCAGTCTCACTTTCGGGGATGATCAAAGGGTCCTCTAAAAGAAAACGAGAGAGGGAGAGAGTTGTGAGGTAGAACATCATCTTTTGTTGCCACCTCTTGAAATCAGATCCATTGAACTTCGGCGGTCTCTCGCCTTGGATGGGAGCAGCTACCATCGGTTGAGCACTTGAAGAAGACGTTTGATTTCCTCCAGTTGCCATCTTATGAACCCACAATATTTCGTCTTAATATTGTTATAATTGTGGTATGTGAATATCAAAAATGGCTTAAGAAATCAGAAGGAAAAGGGTTAATAACTTTTTGCCATCTGAACTTTCACGTTTTTGGCGCATCACCGTACGAACTTCTTTTTTTGGCAAACCACTATCTAAACTACACGGGTTTTTCAATTTACCCCCCCGACCAGATTTAATTCTGGTTTGACCTGTTTGAAACTAGTTTTGAGCCCCATATAAATACTCATCTATCGGTCATTTACGAGCAGAATTTTCTCAAACTTATCCAATTTTCCCCTCTTTTGGTCTAGCTAGGGTTTCCAATTTCGAATCAAAGCAATGTTCAGGCAAATCTCCGAGGAACTAATCGATGATTTCTGCCGCTGTGGGAAGCCTACTGTGCGAAAGACGTCATGGGCTGATGGTAATGCGGGGCGGAGGTCCTCGGCCTGCCAGAAATACCGGGTGAGTGTCACTCAATTTCTTCTCTCGATTTCAATTTGTTAGTTTAATAGAGTTTGCTAGTTTAATTTTTCATCTTGTTTCGACATTAATGTTTGTCAACTCATATCAATTTTTTTTTTTCCCTTTTTTTTTGAATTCCAGATGTTGGGTGGGTGCACATACCATGTGTGGGTTAACCCTCCAATGTGTTATAGAGCACAACAACTCATTCCTGGGCTTCTGAAACGGGCCAAGAAATTGGAAGAAGAAATTGCAAGAAGGAAGAAATGGGAGAGGCTCATGTTGTTGGCAATTGTTGGTTTGATTGCTCTGTGCATATTCAAGTGTAATGGGTGTGCTTGAGTATTGACTGAAACAAGATGAAATAGATGTACTTGAAGTGTAATGGGTGTGCAATCTTGTACTTGGCGATTTTGTCAATGCAATGGATGTGTCTGTTTTGTGAATGCAATGGAAGCATCTCTTTTATTTTGTGGACAATGTAATGTTTATGGTGTATTGGTCAGTTCATGAATGCAATGGACTATGTTTCAAATCCCTGCTGTTTTTCTGATTAGTTTGTGTACATTGTTGGTGCCATTACGGATGAATAAACAACCAAAATAAAGTAACACTTAAATTTCCAACCAAACACTTAAATATCCAACAAGGATTATACATGGTTTGGATCATACATTTCCCACATCCCAAAAAACAATCATAGTATCTTAAAAAAACATGTTCACAACAACCAAGTCAACAAAACATGTTCAAAAGACCCAAAACAAATCATGTTTCTCCAAGACATACCAACAACACAAAACAAATCATGTTTTCAGAAACCAAACCAAACCAACAAAGCATGATCTATCTAGTTCAGAGCCACAAATTAAGAACAAGCCTAGTCTACTGTTGTTTGCAAATTGGGACTTCTTCTTCAGCTCTGACAATTTCTTCACTTCTGACCAAAGATGGGTCTGTCCTGTTTACAATCCCTCCTCCACTTATCATGACTCCTGCACCAAACATTCTTGAGAAGCTTGCACCATCACCATCTCTGAGTAACCTCCCAGGTGGTCTCCATGGGGGTCTGTCAACCTCAGGAGCAGCAGTGGATGTTTGACCTTGAGATTTTGACATCTTTCTCACCTAGAAGTAATTACAATTGTCAAGATTTGACGTACAACTTAAAATAAATATGTGCTAAACAAATTTAACCAATAAAGCATCCAAATACTTACATCCAACTTCCTTTTCAGACCTAAAGTTTTTTTTGTGCTGTGAACATCCTTGGTGGTTTGAGAGTTCTGTGTGTGCACAATTTTCTCAATACCTGTGACCTTATCAATTGACTAGAAGAACAAATTAATTAGAAAATCAATAAGAACTTAAAAGTAGTGAAGAAATACTCTATTTTATCTACATGTAATATATCCAGTTACCTTACTACCCATGGAATTGGTAGTTGAAGTGGAATTGATGTTCTTCTTGGATCTTGTGGTTGGTCCTGACACTGTGATGCTTTTGGCCAACTTTTTTTTTGTTGAGACTTCTCTTGTCTTCTTGGTAAGGGCCGGTGACTTCTCAATTGAGGTGTTGGCAGACCTTGTGGTTCTCACTTGAGTTTCAGTAGTCTTCATTGCATTCTGTTTCTTTGAGGTCTTGCTTCTTGCTCTCTGAGGAGAGTTGTTTCTTCTTTTACTTTGAGGAGGCTGCACAATTTATTAGTTAGTCAATATTTAGGGTTTCCAACATTTAAAATGTACTGTGAAAAGTCAAACATACCCTTGCAAGTGGTTGTTCATTGTTGGGCAGTGATGCATCAAAAGCATCAAATTTATCAATGACTGAATAAATATCTTCCAAGTCTGGGTCATTGTCCATCTGCTGAGAGCCCATTTGGTCAAGGCCCATTTGCTCAGGGCCCATTTGCTCAGAGCTCATCTCCTGAGTGCCCATTTGCTCAGGGCCCACTGAGGCAGGCTCCATTTGGTCAGGGTCCACTGAGGCAGGCTCCATTTGGTTAAGGCCCACTGAGGCAGGCTCCATTTGCTCAGGGCCCACTGAGGCAGATGCTTGTGAGGGCCCATTTGGGTCATTGTTCATTTGGTTGACCCCTCCTTGCTCATCTTTTTCATTTGCCTAAACATATAATAAATTGATGTTAGAATATCTTCAAAGTATGAATGCATAAGTAGTACATAAATGAAAATACCTTTTGGCTGTTTTCATCCAATGTCTGATTCTTCTTAGAAGGGCAACCTTTGACATTGTGGTTCTTCTGTCCACAATATGAGCATGTCATCTTCACTCCCTTTTTCCCTAAGGTAAGTGGTCTTCCACCTTGTGATGGCCTCCCAGAATCTCTTTTACCTTCATCTGGATCTTTCCTTCTATTATGTTTTCTTGGTCTTCCAGGCATCTTCTCAGTCACAGGTGGGACAAGAGGTTGCACATCCACCTCTGCCCACATTTCAGAGTCATTAATGACTTTCATAATATGTGAATGTGACCTTAGAAATGAGTTCTTACTGTAACATTTGTCCATAAAGTCTTCAGGATTCTTCCCCAAGTAGAAAATCCCACTTATTGCATGAACACATGGGATACCAGTTAAATCCCACCTTCTACAGGTACAAGTTTTTTCAGTTAAATGAACCTTGAACCTGGTTCCTATCCCATTCTCTATCTCAAACTGATCCTCACCATTCCAATGAGCAAAAAAATCTAAAGCTCTCTTTTTCAGCTCCTCCAAGATATTAACAATCTTTGGACAGATATCACCATCATATTTTAATATTTGATCCCTTCTCTCATGCAGTCTCTTCATCAATATTAACCTGATGTGCTCTAAGAGTTCAAGAATTGGCTTCTTTCTGGCACTCAAAATCATGGAATTGAAACTCTCACTGTAGTTATTGTAAAGAATATCACTCTTGCTATGAGTTGAAAAGTGGGACCTTGACCAATGACATGGAGGAACTTTAGCTAACCACTTGAATGCTTTTTCATCTCTGTTTTTCATCTCATCCATAGCCTTTTGTAGATCAACCACCCTTGATGACATTGCTGCCTTGAAGAGGATACCTTTGAGAGCCAATCCTCTGTAGTTCAGCTTGAAGTTATTGTACAGATGCATGACACAATACCTATGTTCAGAACCAGGGAAAAATCTATTCACTGCATCAATTAACCCCTTTTGTCTATCAGACATCACTGTCCACATGTGGGCTTCCTTGATGTTCAAATCTTGGGCTAAAAATTCCATAAACCAGCCCCAACTATTTTTGGTTTCTTTCTCAACAACAGCATATGCAAATGGAAACATGCTGTTGTTTGCATCTAACCCTACAACACTCAGCAACACACCCCCTGCAAAACTTTTTAAATGGCAACCATCAAAACATATAATAGGTCTACAACCCTCTAATAGCCCCATCTTCAGTGAGCCCCAACAAATGTAGAATCTTCTAAAAACAGGTTTTCCATCAATCATGTTACACTTGATCTTCACTGTGGTGTTAGGGTTAGTGTCCCTAATTTCTTTTGCATACCTCCACAACAATGCATATTGATCACTGTCCACCAGACCTCCCATTTTTTGAACCCTCTTCTTGGCCCTATACATCATACTCTTGCTTAAAACAAGTTTCTGCTCCTTCTGTGTCACTAGCATCATTGAATCAACTGGCCAATTTGGATCACTCCAAATTTTATCCTTGTAGGTTCTTGCAAGCCATTCACTACCAGCATGAGAAACTTTTTGTTTCCTGTTACACCTGTGTTTCCCATTAAAGGTTTTTACAACCATTGTGTCCTCATCCTGCTTCTTAGAGGCATAAATCACCCAGGGACATTTTTGTTGTTTGCACTTGGCTTGAACCTTAGTTTTCTCATTAATAGTGAAAACAATATCCCTACCTTGTTTCCTAGAATGTTGCCTCACAGCTTCTCTAAAGGTAGGTGTATCACTAATGTTCATGCCTACCTCAAATTTTGGGTCTTCTCTATCTAACTTAGGGTTAAAAACTGGATAACCATCATGCATCTGACTTTTTTTCTTCCCATCAGAAAACTTACCCTGGACTTCTGACCCTTTTTTCTCTCCCAAGTTCAAACCACCCAACTCAACTTCAACATCTATACTACCATCAAACAACACATCATCATCTGATACATCATAATCACTTTCACTTATATAATCAGACAATTCTGAGTCACTAACTGTTTCACCTGAATGATCATCAACATCACTATCACTTTCATCTGTTTCCCTATCATCAATAACATCTTGCAGGTATGTTCTACTTACACCACCAGACTGATTCTCATTACTACCTACAAATGCATTTTCTTGACTGATTCTCTCCTCAGAACTTTGTAAATTCCCAACAAATGGCAATGGTTCAACAACATTTGGAAGCTCAGACTCATTAGGCTCAGACTGATTACCACTAAAAATGAGGGGCTCATGTTCAACAAACAAACTTACAACTCTATCAGAATCCAACCATTGCACCAAATTCATAGCATCTAAATCATTCTCAAGTAGTGACAAATCAGAACAATCATTCATTCCTCTTTTGCTGTAGTATATTTTACCCACATTTTCCAAGTCAATTTCTTTAACCATAGACATTATCTCAACCAGTGAAATCAAATCAGCATCACAATTGTCAATAAAGTCAACAGAACCACCACAATACACATTTCGATCCAAACTTACAAATTTACCAGAATGATTGATTGCAATCGTAAAACTTTCAGCATTATCACCTATAAAATGAAAAAAAAAAAAAAAAACACCTCAGAAACAAACATGAAACTAAGCACTCAAAATTCATATTTTGAGACAAAGGTATCAGATTTGAGAGGAAAAAATAACCTAACACTTACAATTGTGATTCGCTCCCGATGGCTGGCACCATTTTGGCCGCAGCTTCCAACTCATCGTTGTAAATAATCTTCAAGAAGTACTCACAGTGTGTTCAGTTTCGTACGCCGATTCAGAAAGTAGTGAAATGAATTTCGATTACGAGGTAAAGGAAAAATCCCTAATTTCAATTTCAAAATCTCAAGAGCTGAAACCCTAATGTGTTTGCGAGAAATGAAAATGTAGAGAAAGGTAGGGGAACCGTTTACCGGGTTTGGAGTATTTATATGGGGCTCAAAACCAGTTTCAAACAGGTCAAACCAGAATTAAATCTGGTCTGGGGGGTAAATTGAAAAACCCGTGTAGTTTAGATAGTGGTTTGCAAAAAAAAAAAGTTCGTATGGTGATGCGCCAAAAACGTGAAAGTTCAGATGGCAAAAAGTTATTAACCCGAAGGAAAATGACGAAACGAACAAAGTCGAGGCACGTAATGTACGCTCTCCTTAAGACGAAATAGCCCCGTATATTACCCACGGTTAACGGCTAACGCCTCCAAGATACAAACACTTCGATTTGTGTATAGCGGTAACTCAAATATACAAACCTTCGGTGAACAATACTCAAGTTTCGGAACTCAGATAAGAAAGAACACAAAGAACACAAGATGAATATGAACTTTGTAAAAAGGATGCAAAGACTCTTGGAAAATTTCATGTACTAAATGATTTCATGGTTGTGGGTATTTATAGATGTAGAAAAACACGTCCAAGAGGTTTAAGTGTCAAAAGACACCTTTTGGGACGTGCCCGTACGAGAACGGATGCATCTAGTGGCCAAAAGATACCTTATAGTCACCAAGGGTTGCAACCCTTTGATTTCCGCAGCCAGTTGCGCGCCCGTGCGCCACGGGCTCGTACGAGCTCATACGGACTCGGAATCGAGTTCTGTTTTTTCCTACTTGTCCCCAACGAGCCCTTCTACAATACTAGCATTTATAATGCATAATTATGGCTCGTTTAGTTTATCCAAACATTTGTCAAAACAGAATGTTTGTGAACCCTACAATCTTTGAGTTATTTAAACTCAATTAATTAACATATAACACTTAGAATTAATTTCTCATTCACCTTAAAATGGTTTTAAGAATTTCCTAAGTCTTCTACTTATGAAAAAGGGAATCGCTAAATCGGTACAAAACCAATTTTCTTACAGTGTGTAGGTTTAAAAGTAATGTGTTGTTTTGTTAAATATGTTTCTCAGAATGCTGTATATTTAGATTAAAACTATCAAATATCATTGAATACTCGATCATAAAAGGTAGGGGTTTTTTCATTCTTTAAAAAACAGTGAAAAACAATTTGTTAGCAACAAAATGAATAGTGTTATTGTTATTGTTTATTATATTTATATTTACTTTGTTTACCTTAGATATTCTTATGGTAATTGGAACTCTAAATTGTGTATATAAATTCGGTTCTTTTTACACCGGCATCATGGCCGTCGCAATTTTTTTTATCAATCTGCTCATCTTTGAGAATTTTTTCATTGTAGCTTTCTCTCGATCGATCAGAGAGTTGTTCATCCAATCGCTGCTCATCAGATTGCAGAAAAGCAAATAAATATATAAATAGAAATCACATTAGATTGCTGCTAATCCGATCAGAGAGTTTTTCATTCGATTGTAAAAAAAAACATCAGATCGCTCCACTGCTGCTCATCTTCACAGGTCCTTGTCCGTGCCTCATCTCATCTCATCTGTTGTTGCTCATATTCACGTCCAGGCATTTCACAGGCTCATCTTCACAGGCCCTTCTTCACAGCCAACGTCTCCACGACAGCCCTTGTTCATAAGCTCTGGTCCGCGCAGAATTAGTTCATAGGCCCCGTCCACGTTAGCCCTAGTTCAGGGTCGCTGCTGCTTCGAGTTGCTTCGTCATGTCGACTTCTTTGACATTTGATTATGCTGTCAACGGTGGTGGAGGCACTATGGTGGTCCAAAAAACCATCTCACTGTATGATATCACTTCTCCGACAATCCGAGAAATCTAATCACGCAAGTACTGCTTAAGGGCAACTCCAATTACGACGAGTGGGCACGGCATTTTTGAATCGCTCTTTGGGCCCACAAGAAATATGGTTTTCTCGATGGCTTGATCCCATGTTCACCCATCGAGTCTGACCTACACAAAGATTGGTGGGCCAATAATGATTTATTGGTTTCATGGTTGATGAACTCGATTGATTCAAAGGTGCAATACTCTATCATGCAACATGATCATGTCAAGGATATATGGCTCTCTCAAGGAGCGTTTTTCCACTCGTAATGGTTCGAGAATTCAACAATTGGAATATGACCTTGCTAATTGTAAACAAAAGGGTTTTGTTGATTGAGTACTGTTATAGCAAGATCACAAAAATATGGGAAAAACTCTCTGGTTTTGAGAGGCCTTCGATGTGTCGCTGTGGCAAGTGCGAGTGCAACATGCAATCAGTGTGGGATCGGATACACGAAGACGAACGTGTGCACTAGTTTTTGAAGCGGCTAGATTCGGCCCTGTATGGAGTGCCACGGTCTCATATTCTTGCTCAATATATGCTCCCTTCCCTGAATCGAGGCTATTCTACGATGATTCAAGATGAGTGCATGCGTACTATCTCGACTGACAAATAGCTGCCCTTGGATGTCGCCGGTTTTCACACTGAGTCGCTTCGGTGAGTTCTTTCGTGGGGCTACAGGCGGCCGCGAGCGTGCTTCATATTTCTGCTGCAGCTCTGCCAAAGGGGGGTGTCAGGTTTGCTACTATGGCTGGGAGCACCGGCGCTTCTGGGCAGCACGCCAGTGGCCGTCCCAAGTACTCTCATTGTGGTCGTATGGGTCACCTCGTCGCGACATGTTACGAGATCATTGGTATCCAGAAGGGTATAATTCTAGAGGTGGCCATGGTCGTACAGAAGGTAGGCGGGATGGCGCGTGCGGAAAATGGGTTGTTCGTGCAAATGCCGCGGTTTTTGGTGTTAATAGTGAGCCATACGTTGATGGTAGTATCGGTTCTTCTCCTGGCATTTCTCCTCTCACTGATTCTGATCATCTTGCACTTAGTGGATTAACCACAGATCAATAGGCTCACATTGTGACTTTGGTAAGCTCCGCTAAAAATGGCAATCACTTATCTGGTAAGCGTCGTATATTTGATTGGATGTACGACTGTGGGACTACTCATCATATGCAGTATTCTTGGATATTATTTTTTATATTCGGAATATTCCTACTCGCCCTGTTCAATTGTCTAACGGTTCTTTGACTATGGCTAGCAAGGCTTGGACTGTTTATTTGGGTTTTCACATCACACTTTATGATGTTTTATATGTTCTCAGTCTTTGTTGTAGCTTGATTTCTTTATATAAATTGTTTGATCGTTCTGACTGCACCGCTCAGTTTACAAATAAATTGTGTGTTATTCAGGACCGTATTTCGAGGATGGTGATTGGCGCAGGTGAGCAGTTCGGGGGTCTCTACTTCTTTCGAGGGACAATTTCTGCAGCGGTCTCTCGTGTTCAGAGAGTTTCTGTCGATGTTTGGCATCAACGTCTGGGTTATTCGTCTAACCAAGTATTGTCGCAGCTTCTTGTTATTGCTTCTAGTCGTCATAGTTTGAATAAAGCTTATGATGTTTGCTTCCGTGCTAAACAACATCATCATAGATTTTCTCTCAGTCAAACTGTTAGTCATGAGATTTTTCATTTGATTCACTTTGATTTGTGGGGTCCGTATCGTGTTTCGGCCTTATGTGGTGAATGGTATTTTTTAACTATTGTGGATAAATCTTCTCGTGGGACATGGATTTACTTATTAAATGATAAGATGAAGGTTCTGCTATTTTCATAAAAAAAAATTCCATGATTAAGAGACAATCTGGAAACTGGAGCATGTTGTTCGTAGTGATAATGGGCCGGAGCTTTTGTGTTTGGTCTCTTATTTTCGCCGTGAAGGGATTTTCCATTAGACCTCTTGTGTTGGCACCCCTCAGCAGAATGGGCGTGTGGAATGCAATCATCAACACATTCTCAATGTTGCTCGTGCATTGCAGTTCCAGGCTGATCTGCCGCGCTTCCTTTTTGGGGTCATTGTGTTCTGACTGCGGCTTATTTGATCAATCGTACCCCTTCATCAGTTTTTCATGGTAAAACTCCGTATGAGATATTAACAGCTCTGCTCATCTCTTGTCTAATTTTTGTATTTTTTGGTTGCCTTTGTTATGCTCATAACCAAGACCGCAATGGTGACAAGTTTACTACTCAGAGTCGTCGTTGTGTGTTTGTGTGATACCCGTTTGGCAAGTAGGAGTGGAGTCTGTATGATTTTGATCATCAAATTTGTTTTGTCTCACATGATTTAGAGTTTCTGTAGGCTGAGTTCTCTTATTTGACTGCCTCGTCTGGGTCCGACTCTCTTCCCCTACCTTCTATGCTGTCGATTTCTTCTGAGCCAGATGATGAAGAGCCTTTGGTGATCTCTATACCGTCCGTGTCTTCTGACACTGGGGTTGTCCCTCCGAATATGAGTGCGTTTGATGACATGGGGTTCTCGGCGGCGCCTTCTCCTCCGGCGGAGTCTTTAGGTAGTGGTCATCGGACTAAGATTCCTTCTACTCGACTGAAGCACTTTGTGGTTGATACTATCTGTTCCTCGACTACTGCCCCCGCTGCTTATCCCGAGCCGTCTCCATAATCAGGTACGCCTTATCACATAGCACATTACGTCTCTGCTGAGCCTTTCTCTCCAGCTTATCGAACATTCTTAGTTGTTATCGCCTCCGCTGTTGAGCCCCGTAGTTTTGCGGATGCCATTACCAACCCTCGATGGCGAGATGCTATACAAGATGAGATTCGTGCTTTAGAAAATAATGACACATGGGATGTGGTCTCTCTACCCTCTAGAAACGTGCTATCGGGTGCAAATGGGTCTTTAAGATCAAACACAAGGTTGACGGTATTGTTCAGTGATATAATGCACGTCTGGTAGTTTTAGGGAACAATCAGGTTGAAGGTCTTGATTATCATGAGACTTTTTCTCCCATCGGCAAAATGGTTATAGTCCGACTGTTCTTGGCTGTAGCTAGTGTCAAGCATTGGGAAGTTCACCAGATGGACATTCACAACACTTTTCTGCATGGTGATCTAGATGAAGAGGTGTATATGCAGTTCCCACCTGGCTTTCGTACTGGTGTTGATGGACAAGTTTGTCGTCTCCGTCGTCCTCTATTATGGCTTGAAGAAGGCTCCCCACTGCTAGTTCACCTAGTTGGCAACGACTCTCAAACAATATGGTTTCCGTCAGTTCTACCACGATTATTCTCTTTTTACCCTGCATCACGGTAATGTTGATATGCAGGTATTGGTGTATGTTGATGATCTGATTTTTTTGGCAATGATACCTCCTCCATTGTAGTTTTAGAGAGTTATTTGAATCGTTGTTTCCACATGACGGATCTTGGGTTGTTGAAGTATTTGTTGGGTATTGAGGTTGCCCGGAATGCTTCTGGCTTCTTTTTTGTGAGCGGAAGTATGCTCTTTGTTTGTCCCATTTTTTTTGCGTTTTTCGTAATTATTTTTCCTTTCTTTTTCTCCCGTTTTAGGTCTTTTAGTTTGTTTTTAGTTCGTTTTGTATTTTATTGTGTGTTTTCCCTTATTATGAGTCTTTTCAGTGTTTGTCGTTTAGTTTTCCCTTTTTTTCGTTTTTTCTTCGTCTATGGTGTGCAGGTCGAAAGCTTTGGGAGGATTTATTCTCCATGATAAATGGACCGGGTTAACACGATTAAATAGAGCGCTTCGTCAGCGTCACGCAGGAAAAAACTGAATCGAATTCCGAGTCTAAATGAGTTCGAACGGGCCCAGAAGCAAAGTCGAGCAGACTACCCAGAGCCACGAAGTGCGCCGCGTTGTGCCACACGCCACGAGTCCGACTGAGGCTCCCAGGTCCCGCGTGTTACGCCTCGACGCTCAGCACGCCGCGGAACTGTCCCAGCCTTGCACCGCGCCATAGTTCGCGGTGCCTGCCACGACCGTACAGAGTCCAGCGCTCCACTCCTACCGCGCCGCGCCATCCTGCCACGATCGTACAGAGTCTAGCGCTCCACTCCTGCCACGCCGCGCCAGTCTACCACGTCGCGACGCCCGCTCCTGCCGCGCCGCGCCATCCTGTCATGCCGCGGGACCTGCTGCACCCTACGGCCAACGACGCACCATGAAGACCCTCCGCACCGTGCCAAGACCTCCCTCTCCGCCGTGGCTATCCACCACGTCGCGCCACTAGGACTTTTCACGCATGCGCCAATCCTCCCACGCCGTGACTCATACTTGCTTATAAATGTAAGATCGGGATCGATTAGAAAAAGATACGCCCCCTCCTGGGTGAAAACCCTAGGGTCGGAAAAAACACGAACATCCTTTCTCCTTCTTTTCTTCTTCTTCTTCTTCTTCTTCTTCTTCTTATTTCTTTTCCATTTTTCTTCTTCTTTTTATTAGTATTCAAGGATTAAGCTTGTAATTCAAATTCTACGCTTGGAATTGCGATTTATTGGAAGTTCTTCTCTTTATTTTTAATTCATGAATACTGGTTGAATTGAGAGAGATGATGGATTGTGTTGAATCGATATTACTTAGCTAATTCTTATTTCTAGGGATAGGGTATGATTGTTCTTGTTTGATTCGTATTTGTCGGGCTTGATTTGTTCATGCTTATGTGAGTTAATATAATTCGGAATTGATGAATTTGTGCTTGATTGATTGATATAATCGAAGAGTGACACTTCAATCTTGCGATTGAAAACGATTAAATGTTACTTTGTCGAGTTAGAGTTTGTCAATTCTATATGATTAGTTGATTAATCACCTTCTAGTTAATTAGCGACTTTTAGAACCGAAATGGGAGAAGTCGTAGACCTAGGCTCGCATGAGGTAGATGATTTCGTAATTGAATAATCTATTGGTTTTGGATTGAAATACGTGCTTGTTGATTACCTGTCCCTTGTTACAAAAAGTTATTGGGATTGGGATAATTGGTCTACGTCGTATGCTCAAGTTTGCTCGTCTATGTTCAAACCCTTGTCACGAAGGGTTATTGGGAGCGAACCGCTAGATGGTTAAGCGAGAGCGTCAATCTGGAATAGAATGATTTATGTCCCGATGTGTAAATAAAACTTGAATTAATTGTCCCCAATTCTCTAGCTTCTTTATCGTTGTTTCGTTTATATTTTTAGGTAGATTGTTGTTTATTTTATTTCTTAGTTAATAATTATTCAAACCCCCTTATTTGATTAGAGTGTTTAGGGTTTGTTTTCTTTTTCTGTGTTAACATTACCAAAGCTAAATTTTGAACCGCCTTCCTCGTGAGATCGACCCGGAGAACGAATCTTTCGATTCGATACTCGGTAAAAATAACAATTTGTGCTACAACAAATTTGGCGCCGTTGTTGGGGAAGGCAAGTAGAATATTTGGTTTTGGTGTTGATTTTATATTCCGTGTTTCTCTTTATTTTGTGTTTTTCGTATTTTTGTTCTTTCTTTTGTGTGTCTTTGTTTTTGCCTTTGTTTTTGTTTTTGTCTTTTCTTTTCTTTCTTTTCGTGGCTACGTGTGGTTGTTCTGTTTTGGTGTGTGGGTATTATGAACTTCAACCGTGTTTTCTTCTATCCGCACACCCAATCTTGGGGCAACGAGCCGAGCTATCACGCCGGGTACCACAACTAGTCATATCCATACTCTTCCGAGCAGTACTGGGACCCCTTCCCGGTCGAGCAATATTATGAGTCCCACGAGTTCAACGAGAAGCTCAATCGTATCTATGCTTTCGTAATATCCCGGTTAGCTCCGGAAGAAGAGACTGCAACTCGGTGTGCCCTTCTAAACCAGTCACCTCCATACCATGATTCTTAGGACTATGGCGAGACATGGACATATCCCTACGAGCAGCAGTGGGATTCCTGGCCTATCGAGCAGTTATACGAGTCCCTCGAGGACTCTTCAGAATACAATGCAAAGCTCGACCAAGTCCTTGCTCTTTTAGCCTCCCAAGCGGCCCGAAGGAGTAATATTGAGTCCAGGATCGAGAACCTAGTGGAGCGCGTGCAAGTCTAGGAGGATCAAGTTACCAATGTCTCTCCCGAGACCACCGCTCAAGGCAAATCTACACATAAGAATGAACCTCGGGAGGCTGCTTTGTCATGAGATGAAAAGCTCGACCTCATCCTTGCCGCATATCTGCCCAGACCACTCGAGATGTGGAGATTGAGCTCGGATGTGTCCGACTAAGCACACAAATGGAGATTCTTACAGCACATATCGACTCAATTGAGTCCCAAGTCGACGACCCCCACTTTATGCTTGATACTCATGCCCGTATGATGAAGCAAATGTGTGAGGCCGAAGAAGAAGACGATGAGCTCCAGTGAGACGTTCATGATATCTCAGAGGAGGAGATCCATGGGCTTGATTCTCAAGTCACCCCTCCCTCCTCCGAGTTGGAGCATCCGTCTTTGAGGTCGTTGCACTGTGTTACGAAGTGGGGAGGATTCAGTTCGACTTGCTCCACAGATGTGTTAATAGTTCCGGAGGTTGACGACAGAGCTCGGGTGGAAAACGATCTGCGTCTAGAATTGGGGATTGCTCATGCCCGAACTCATTTCATACAGAACATCGCCACCCGGATCTACCGGGCCTACCTTCTTGTCATCCTTCCCATGCTGCCACTTCTGGAAAATACGAAGGCGTGGCACGATCGTCACTTGTTTTTAGATCCTGGTTGAGTCATGCACAGGTTTCGTCAAGCTAATGACGTTAAAAAAGCGCTTCTTGGGAGGCAACCCAAGTGATTTACTGCTTTCTTAGTTATTTTCTTTTTGCTTTTTTGTTTTATCTTTAAATAATTGGAGTTTGGAGTTTTTGTGGTTTTTCTTGGCAGGACGTATCGAGGACTAGGTTGAGCGTAGGCGAGCGGCTTGAACGTGAATGCTTATTTCCCTCGATGCTATTTCGGTTTGCACACCCTTTTCTCTTTTTATCTTTGTGATGTTGCTTCTTTCTTGTGTCTTTTCTTGTGAGTTTTGTGTTCTTGTGTTTATTGCTAGTATCGGTTCATGATATGATACTGCTAGGTCCTATTATTTGACTTCCTGTTTTGTGTTGAAGCAATGAAGACATTGTCTCATTTTAAGTGTGGGGGAGTTATTTGGATTTTGCATGCTTATGTGGTGGGCCAGTCTAACTTTAGGTGTTTGTTTTGTTGAGCATGTGATATTGGTGGATTATATGATTTGTTTGATGAATGTTTTATAAAATTTGGAAGTTGTGATGACGAACGTATTGGTCATTGCCTGGGTATTTGCTTATTCTTGTGAGTGACATTTATCTGCCTTGTGAGGTTTTGATCCTTACTCTTCTTTCTTGTGAGATATTGGTCATATTCTTGAATGATTAGAACTTGCCTTGAGTTTGTTTGAAAGGAGTCGATTAGAGTTTGAAATTGCAAAAGTGATTGAGGCGTTCTGTTTGTTAGCTCATTTTTGTCTTGTTCTTTGGTCCTTAACGTTATTTTCCCTAGTAGCCCGTGAGTCGTTTCTTGTCAGCCATAATATAATATATTTTGTTGACTGATTTTGTGATGATTGGTGAAAATGGTGTCGTTTTTTAATGAGGTGAACATTGAGTTGGATTTCTGAGAGCTCACAAGACGAATAAAATGAATTATGCTCCTCTTACTAGTCGATTCATGTTGACAGGTAATGAGCATTGGGAAACTACTGTAGGAAACATGGATGACCTCCAATATTCACACTTTCAGAATGTTGTCCTTTTGATTCAATCTTGTTCGGAAAAAGTTACTCTCCAAATAAAAAAAAATATATTAAAAAAAAAAAAGAAAAGGTCAAGTAATGTAGTTGTAATTTGATTAGAGCAATAAGGTGTTGTGTGTGGTGTTTTGGTTGGGTGGTAAGTGTGTTGTCATGTTTATTCCGGATGAGTAGCAGAGAACTCGAGTAATCTATTTGCTCGAGAATTACGATTGTTTATTTTAGCTTCTTTTTCCGCATATATATCCTTACCTTGCCCCAGAAAAAAGCCTACATTACAACCCGTGAAGTCCTCTTGATTCGCAAGTCTTGAGCTTTGATTGTTTCCGAGTAATTTAGACGATTGGCAAGCATATTTTGAAACTTGAATATCGACCAATCTGAGCGAACCTAGCATATATTTATGTAAGAAAATGAGTGAGGCATATAATGATATCCATTTGTTTGGGAGTTTGTCATTTCAAAGCCAAGTTGATATTGAGGCATATGGGCGTACGGTCATTGGAATTCGACCCGGTTTAACTCAACATTTCTGAGGCTCTTCTTGTATGAAACTATATCCATGCTCGTGTCTTCTTTTCTTTTCTTTTTGTTCGGGAAGAACAAAAGTTTAAGTGCGGGGGAGTTGTTTGTCCCATTTTTGTTGCCTTTTTGGTAATTATTTTTCCTTTCTTTTTCCCCCGTTTTAGGTCTTTTAGTTCGTTTTTAGTTTGTGTAACGCCCCGTTTTAATTTCAATAATTTACCGTATTAATTTAATAAAAATCAGAGTTTTTTTTTTTTAAAAAAAAAATTTAAATTAAATCCTTTATCGAGAAACGGGCGCTACTTACTAACATCATTAAATAACACACATGCACGAACTATCAATAAGACAAGTTCCAAATAAACGTAAGTCTTAAAAACCATTTCAAAAGATCCAACATTATTCAAAGCTCAACCCAATTCAACATAGTTCGAAAAGTGAAAGCAGTAAATAATCCAAGGCAATAATAGCAAACAAATAAAGTTCAAGTTTAAGCGGAAGCATAGATTTATCAACACATATGACCACCATCTCGCTCGTCTTACGCCACCGCCTCCAGCTCGTCTCAACCTAAAACAAAGGAAGAGAGAAGACAACAAGAAAATAATGGGGGTGAGCAACCAACTAGCTCACCATTATCGCATGGTTATCTCGTATAATTATTTTAAAAAGCAGTATCAGTAAAAACAGTTTCAATATCGGTATGCACAGAATTCAAAGCCTAAACCCCCTACCCAGCCCTATCGCAAACCTCCTATGTACATACAACAACCTTCCGGATACAACGGCATGGCTGTAACTGGAAACGTTCCCACCCCCGGGTACAACGGTTCGCAGGATCCTTTCCATACAGCAGAGTTGTTTTTCCCCTTCCGGATACGACGGCATGGGGCGTCCCTCCCGGATACAACGGGCAGGCGACCTCCTACTGCTTTCGCATTCATCAAAGCACTAGCGTTCGGGACACTTAGACTAGAGTTCTCATGCATACAAAAATTTTCAAAAGAAAACATTACACGAAATAATGAGTGCGATAAACATGGAATGCATCATAAATGTACCCACCTGATAGCAGCACGGTTCACAGAATCACAAATCCAGAAACGAGGCAAGGTCAACACTTCTAGACACCTACATGATGTCAAGATCCTACAATCAGAATCTATCTCGACTTAAATCGGAAATCACAAGACAGACCTAGTCGAACTCGATCCGACTAAGTAGTTCGTGAAGTCCTGTGGATGTTGGAACACTAAGACTCGGCTCTAAACTCGACCCAACCACATAAGGGAGTTCACACAAATCCATCTAAGGATTGACCAAGTCAAACTCACATTAAAACGAAAAGCAAACCGTTTCATATTTTCCATATACAATTACGCTCGAAAATTGAAATCATTTAATCGCATGAAATTAGAAGGTCAAGCTACCCTACGAATTAAGCTCTGAAAATTTATACAAAATTTCATCTCCCAGAAACATGTAAAATCACAAAGTTTCAGCTTTAAACTCGAAATATCCTATTTTATAAAATTCGAACAGTAATTCAGCAAAAAGGGCACATTAATCCATACTCAGACTTAATGAATGAATCTGAACCTGAAAGTTTTACACAACAACACTCAGTATGTCAAACCTCACTTATTAAAATTCCAGCTTTAAATGATAACTGCTGCTATTTTTAAAAATTCAAACGAGCAATAGCAGTTTATCAAATTTAAACTCAAGCTGAATCAAAACAGACACTAAAAATTCCCATATTTTACAACCATGATCAAACACCTAAAATATGACTCTCAGCCAAATTCCAAAATTTTCCATGCAGTAACCGAATTTTAAAAATTCAAACAACATTTCTGCCGAATCAATAAATAAAATATTATCCATATCAAATCAACTCCAAAAATTCCAAAAATGTAACACAACACATATAAGTCACAGAGGCACGACATATTCGAATTTCAGCTTATTTCAGTCAAGCATGAGTTTATTATGCATTTAACAATATTCTGGACAGAATACAAATTAATTATTAAAAATAGCTACAGGTCTGCAAAAATTATGAAAAGTTTACACGAGGCAGGAAATGAACAGATAACACATCCCTCAAAATTTCACATCGTTTCGAGCAGCGAGCTATTTTTAACAATTCAAACATCAAAACAGCGATTAACGAGCTCGACAACTTGACAATTAAATCACAACACACAATTTATCGTCCGAGGCCTTTTCATAAGACCAAGGACTCGACATTGTTCCATTTTCCACCGACTTACACGACTTTCAAGGTCTCGTTCGATTTTCGAGAAAATCGAAGAGATCCCGAACATATGAACACATACAATCACAATAATTCATATATTTGCACATATTCACTTAATAAATCACATCATATATAATACGAGCACAACATGAATATGAAAAATTTAACGAACATATATGAATTAAACGAGACGGAAAAACGACGGTGTACCGTTCTCGGGAAACTCGAAAACGTCACGAACACGAAAGCTCGACGATAAACTCGTCTCGCCGAAAAAAAAAAGAAAGCTCGTCGCACGGGAAGGAGAGAGGAGTCGCTGCTGGTTCACGTGCTCGCCGGGAACGGAAAGGAGAGGTCGCCGGACGCTACTCGAAGGGATGTCGAGCTCGCCGGAAAAATTCTGAACGACGACGGGGCCGCTGGGAAGCTTCGCGGCGCGGCAGGGGGAGGGTCGCGGCGCGGCAGGAGGCTTTGTCGCGGCGTGGCGAGGTGAGGGGCTCAGCGACGTCGGGCTTCTGCAACTCGCCGGACTGGTTCAAGGTCGCCGGAGATGAGGGTGATGATGGTGATGATGAAGGAAGGTCGATGATGGTGAAAGAAGGAGATGATGACGATGAGGGATGAAGAATATGATGTTGTCGATCGAAATCACAGAAAAGAACCAAAACTTGCGATTGATATTTTATATATATATATATACACATATGTATATTAGGTTTGGGAAAAGAACAAAATTTCTTGTTGTCCAAGACAACACAAAATCACGCCCAAAATAAGAGAAAAGGAAAATCTGTCGGGCCGGGCCCGAGAAATATGGGCCAATAGGATTTTTGGGCCGGTTGGGACAACAAAACAGCTCACGGGCTCAAATAAAAAATTAAACAGATATATTCGGGCCCAATTCGATTACAACAAAATTATCGGGCTCGAATTCGAATACAAACGCTCGATAAAAAGAAACCGAAAAATAAATATATATATTCTACACATTATCACATACACATTTATTCATATTAATAATTTAATAAATAAAAAAAACAACAATTAAACAATTAGACAAATTTCACAATTAGCATTTAATCACATTTGACAAATAAATAAACATAATGGCATTCAATAAAATAAAATATAAATATTATCACCAATTAATAATAACAATAATAATAGCAATAAAAATAATAAAAATAAATCCCAAATAATCCACAATTAAACGGGGCATTACAGTTTGTTTTGTATTTTATTGCGTGTTTTCCCTTGTTTTGAGTCTTTTCAGTGTGTGTCATTTGGTTTTTCATTTTTTTCGATTTTTCTTCGTCTATGGTGTGCAGGTCGAAGGCTTTGGGAGGATTTATTTTCCATAATAATTGGACCGGGTTAACACGATTAAATAGAGTGCTTTGTCGGCGTCACACAGGAAAAAACATAATTGAATTCCGAGTCCAAATGAGTTCGAACAGGCCCGAGAAGCAAAGTCGAGCAGGTTGCCCAACGCCACGCGCGCGCCCGATTGAGGCTCCAAGGTCCCGCGCGCCATGCCGCGACGCTGAGCACGCCGCGGCACTGCCTCAGCCTCGCGCCGTGCCATAGCTTCACACGACCGTACAGAGTCCAGCGCTCCATTCCTGTCGCGCTGCGCCAGTCTACCATGCCGCGACTCCCGCTCCTGCTGCGCCGCGCCATCCTGCCACGCCGCTGGACCTGCTGCACCCTACGCCGAATGCCGCGCCGTGCTAATACCTCCCTCCGCGTTGCAGCTATCCACCACGCCGTGCCACCAGGACTTTCACGCCCGAGCCAATCCTCCCGCGCTGTGACTCGTGCTTGCTTAGAAATGTAATATCGGGATCGATCAGAAAAAGATACGCCCCCTCCTGGGTGAAAACCTTAGGGCAGAGACACGAACATCCTTTCTCCTCCTTTCTTCTTCTTCTTCTTCTTCTTCATTTTTCCTCTGATTTTCATCTTTCTTTTCCATTTTTCTTTTTCTTTGTATTAGTATTAAAGGATTAAGCTTGTAATTCAAATTCAACACTTGGAATTGTGATTTATTGTAAGTTCTTCTCTTTATTTTTAATACATGAATAATGGTTGAATTGAGAGAGATGATGGATTGTGCTGAATTGATATTACTTAGCTAATTCTTATTGCTAGGGATAGGGTATGATTGTTCTTGTTTGATTCGTATTTGTCGGGCTTGATTTGTTCATGCTTATGTGAGTTGATATAATTCGGAATTGATGAATTTGTGCTTCATTGATTGATATAATCGAAGAGTGACACTTCGATCTTGCGATTGAAGATGATTAAATGTTAATTTGTCGAGTTAGAGTTTGCAATTCTATATGATTAGTTGAGTAATCACCTTCCAGTTAACTAGCGACTTTTAGAACCGAAAGGGGAGAAGTCGAAGACCTAGGCTCGCATGAGGTAGATGATTTGTAATTGTAAAGGCTATTGGTGTTGGATTGAAATACGTGCTCGTTGATTACCTTTTCCTTGTTACGAAAAATATTGGGATTGGGATAATTCGACTGCGTCGTATGCTCGAGTTTGTTCGTCTATGTTCAATCATTTGTTACGAAGAGTTATTGGGAGCGAACCGCTAGATGGTTAAGTGAAAGCGTCAATCTGGAATAGAATGATTTATGTCCCGGCGTGCGAATAGAACTTGAATTAATTGTCCCCGACTCTCTAGCTTTTTTATCGTTGTTTCGTTTATATTTTTATGTAGATTATTGTTTATTTTATTTCTTAGTTAATAATTATTCAAACCCCCTTATTTGATTAGAGTGTTTAGAATTTGTTTACTTTTTATGTGTTATTATTACCAAAGCTAAATTCCGAACCGCCTTCCTCGTGAGATCAACCCGGGGAACGAATCTTTCGATTTGATACTTGGTAAAAATAACAATTTGTGCTACAACACTCTTGATATTATTGCTGAAGCCAGACTATTAGGGAGCAAGCCAGCTGATTTCCCGTTGGAGCAGAATCATCAACTTCCACTCGCTGAGGGTGCTCTCTTGTCCGATCCTGAGTGCTATCAGTGTTTGCGTTTGGTAGGGCGACTTATTTATCTAGCAGTTACTCGTCCAAAGTTGTTCAATTCTGTGCATATGTTGGCTCAGTTCATGCATCAACCACGCCAGTCTCACTGGGACGCTGCACTGCGTGTGGTTCGGTATTTGAAGGGCTCTCCTAGTCAGGGGATCCTTCTTCGTTCTGACTGTGATCTTCAACTCTATGCGTGGTGTAATTCAGATTGAGCGACTTGTCCACTCACTAGACAATCTCTTTCGGGTTGGTTTGTTCAGCTGGGCTAGTCTCCTATTTCTTGGCGAACCAAGAAACACCATACTGTTGCTCGCTCGTCTGCTGAGGTTTAATATCGAGCGATGGCTACTACCTTGTGCGAGTTGAAGTGGTTACGGGGATTGTTGTGTTGTCTTGGTCTCGCTCACTCTCAGTCTATCCAGTTGCATTGTGACAGTCAATCCGCTCTGCATATTGCTGTGAATCCAGTTTTTTACGAGCGCACTAAACACATTAAGGTGGATTGTCACTTTTTTAGTGATGCTCTTCTGCAGGGTCTCATCTCTACTACTCATGTTCCCTCTGGCGCACAGCTAGGGCTGCAAACGAGCCGAGCCGAGTCGAGCATTGGCCTTATCGAGCAGGATTGATTTTTTTTTTAGTTGCTCGAGCTCGATTTTGTAGGCTCGAGCTCGACTCGATAAAAAATTATATTAGCTCGAGCTCGACTCGAAATCAAAATGCTCGAGCTCGGCTCGAAAATTTTTAAATGGAAAGGTAAAATTACCATTAAGGACCTATGCTAATATATGTATAAAGGGGTATTTTAGTAATTTAGATGTATCTCGAGCCGCTTGACAAGGCAAAATATGGGCTCGAGCTTGACTCGTGTTCGTGCTCGAGCCATTCGAGCTCGACTCGAGTTCGGTCAAACTCGAGCTCGAGCGCTCGCGAGCGGCTCGCGAGCCGCTCGGTTCGTTTGCAGCCCTACGCACAGCTGACCGACATCTTTACGAAAGCGCTTGGGAAATGTGAATTTGATTTTTTTGCTTGACAAGTTCGGTATTCGGAATCTGCATGCTCTAACTTGAGGAGGGGTGTTAATGTTATTGTGTATTATATTTATATTTACTGTTTTAGCTAGCCTTAAATATTCTTATAGTAATTGTAACCCTAAAACTGTGAATATATATTCTGTTCTTTTTACACCGGTATCATCGATATATGGCCGTCATTTCTCTTGTCTTGTCTTTAGCAAATAAGCCATACAATAGCTATTGACAGTTTTAAAATGGAAATCCACAAACAACATCAACAAGAGAAATTAATTAAGTACCTAAAATTGGATTACCTACCATTGTGTCTACAACTTGAGTTTTGAGTTTCTCTTACCCATAAAACATTTATATACATTATAAAATGTAATTCAAAACAACACCTAGCCATTAAAATGCCACCTCACCTACCCAAGAAATAAGCCGTAAGCATAATTATACGCTTTGGGCCAAGCATAATCAGTGAAGAATATGTGTTTATCTTTGTAAAGAAGAGAACGAGATAAATGTTAATTAGTTGTGTGGGTGTGGCCGCATCATGGCCATGCACGGGAGAGTGCATCATACGCTTTGGGCCATGCCACCTTTGCATCATCATGATGCATGATGATGTCGTTTCTCCTAGCATATAATAATATATATATATATATATATATATATACACAATAGCCAGATCAATAGTAAATTATTCGTTCTACAAACTTTATTATCTTTTTTATTTCCTTTTCAGGTAAGAGATCGATTTAGAAAAATTCAGTTTAATTTACAACCTAATGATTCTTGGTGGCTAAGTGAATGGACGAAATAGAGTGTGTAATGTTACTAGCTGGACGATATCCACCTTTTCTTTTTAACACCAACATTCACGGTTAAGGTCGGGCACATTTTGTTGGAATATAAACGTTGCAGTCTCAACTTCAAAACATAGAATTTCCAAACTACATAGAATTCCAGACGAGTTTTGCAGAAACGAAACAAATACAGCTAAACAGAAATGCTATATATGGAGTCATCGGATGGTTCTCTTATGAAGTCATCCATAACTTTATGTATTGACACGTGTCTAATGTGTATTTATTACAAGACAAGTGTCAATACATCATTTGTGGATAACTATAGATAGCTCCATAAGTCGAGCCATCTAATGACTCCACAGCAAATCCGTACAGCTAAAGTAATGAACACGCCCGTCTTCTTGAGTCTTTTGGGTTCAGCCTCATACTGGTTCTGATCTAGTGCACGTCTTGGGCATCGAAAGGCTTTTTGTCCAGTCCTGCTAGGTATCCTCCTCCATGGTTCCTCTTACATTTAAGTCCATATTTAGTTATTTAGTTTTTTTTTTTTCCCATTAAGGACACATTTTTCATAATGTTTTGTTGGGTTGAAATATGTTATTTCATTTTTTTTATATTAAGATATTATTATGTTAATGAAATAAAAGTACATCACAGAAACTAATAATCTATATATTGGACATTGTTTAGGATTTAAGGTTTATTTATGTTA
>BKCP01005272.1:281783-295479 GCA_008636005.1 Striga asiatica | reverse complement strand
CATTATATAAAACACATACAAAAAATAACGCAATACATATAAATGTGCTTTAATTATTTAGCAAATAAAATATTATTTGTCTATAGAATAAGAAACAAATAATATAATAGTAACACAATGAGAAAAAGAATACTTGTGAATTTTCTTAGAGAAGTATGAATATCAATATTTACGAACAAAAAGTCTTTGAAAACCACTACTTTTTTATTGCTAGCGTTTAAATATAGGGACTCTGTAAGAAATTGGTTTTCATAAATAATGATCCTATATTATTTATTTTTAATTTTAAATAATTAAAAAATCTAAAAATTTGTAATACATAATGTATATTTTAATCATGACTCCATAATAATAAACTTTGCAGATGACTAAGAGTATCATAATATAATATAATTCTAACTCTTCTCTTATCAAATATTTTAACAAATGATATGCTTCTCAATATTTTCTCATTGTTTTGATTGTTTTGTTTTGTCATTGTTGGAGAATAAAGAACTGATCTTTATCTTGAATTTTATAATCATTTTGTATGATGAATAATGTTGGACAATAAAAGCATTAAAGAAGTTATTAGGCACACAAATATTGCATATTTAAACGAATGTGAAAGATATTATGATAAAAAATTCTAAAATCATTGCAACAACCATGATGGTCAATAATTTTCAAATAATAGATTATATTGTTCGTCTATATTCCAAATAAACAACAATGTCGGAGTATCAAAACAATTTTGAATGTTCGAATGAAGTTGTCACTTTTTATAGAAATATTTTTATAATCTCATTGGTATATTGTACTCAAACATATGTGCAATTACTTTAGAGGTACTTTCAAGTAATGTATGATGATTTCAAAAAATAATTTAGTACCTCGGGAGAAGTACATGTAACCAAAATTTTGGAAACATGTAACCAAAATTTTTGAAAGTCAACTTTTATTTGGAGATAAAATTCATTCCCACCTCGTGGGGCGATGCATTAATGGGGTAGGCACCAATATGTCTAGAGACAGAGGAATGTAGTAGTTTATACAATGATAAAAAAATACCAGCAATTTTAATGTCATAGTTAGTTATTTTATAGAGATATTTATGCATTGTTAGTAGAAGTACCTTATTATAAAGATTATACGATCATGAAGTTTGACTATATGTTGGGTCAGAAATTTTGCAATAGTATTGACGTATTAGACTTCAGCGAGTATGAATGTTTCTTATAAGAAAGATGAAAGAAAATTTTAGTGGTTTTTGTATTAAGGATTTGTTTTTTATATATTTTAGTTGGAGGTTGTAAAACATTATTTCACTCTTTTTATATTAGGGCATCATTACGCTAATTCTAAATAAAAAAAAATTACATATAAATTCATTTGTTCTATATTTTATTTGATTCCTGCAATGATATGTTTAATAAATAAATTAATTTATTTTATAAACTTACTCGGCAAAAATCATTCGATACCACGTGCATCGCACGTGCACTTTACTAGTTATATACTAAATATGGACAACTCTCTTTCCACCTAAAATCATGCTACATTTAGTAGTATCGGTTGGTACATTATTTATATAGATATAAATGCTTGAATTAGTATTATTATTATCATTGTATGAGCATCCAATTATTATGCGTATAAAATGTACAGAAGTTGTACAAGCATTGGTAATATGAATATCAATAGACACGTGAATCTTCTATACGTATGGCTTTTCTGGGCACCATTCCCTTTACCATCATGTTCAAATGATAATCTCCCTTTCTCAGGAAGCAGCAATGAATCTAGTCAAATCTGAGGTCTCGTTTGGACAACATAAATTTTCCCATCCTTCACCACACCTTCAATATCTTGAGCCGATCCATATAGCTCCTCTATGGCTTTTCCTGCATGGGCTATGCTAGACAGGATTGAGGTACGAAAACTACTATCAATAATTAATGGATCAGACGAGTAGTCCAGCACAACCTTCTCCTCCTCATCCATTGGCACACTGTCACAGAGAAGGAAAAATTGCAAATAATAACAGCTGTACGTTATGAAGCAAAATCCCTAGACTCAATGTTTACTTTATTGAAGTATATGAGCAGAGATACTTTTCTTCTACCTTCTTTCAGTAAGGAACAACTTTCATTACTTCTATGAAAGAAATAACCTTACTACTGGAAACAATGATTATATATAAACATTACCTATCATAAAGGCCAGCGCCAGCATAACCTTCTAAATCTTCACCATTTGAATCTGATCGGAAAATTATAGACTGCCTTATGAAAAGGCCAATGGGTTTGCTGGGATAACCCAAAACCTAGAAATTTTCAAGGAGATGCTTAATTTCAGCATTTGCTGTAATCAAATAATTCTACGCAGTATGTAAAGGCATTAAATTGTCAATGTACCCAATTGGTAAAATCACATACTGCACCAGTATGTATGGCTTTGCAGAGGAAACAAATTAGAATACTTTATATAAGAATTTAGGGAAGCCGTAAACAAGACAGAAAAATGTAGATTTACTAGCTAAATGAATGACTAGAATTTATGATTCACACATAGATGACTTGAACTACAATCCTGCCAACTATATGGTTTGAGAAAATTTGTTTGTCTAAAGGAGAGGATATTTAGATATGGAATCATGTCCCATATCAATAACATACCTTAGGAGAGTTGAGATCATTTTTCTTACAAATAAAGCTCAATGCACGACCTGGATAAGCTCCAACTAGGGTCTCCCCAAGACCCTTCACAACCTGTTCCAGGAGACATGTAAACATGTAAACGTAGACTTGGAGAATATTACAAGTTTGATAATCTACAATAGAAGCACATGCAATTAGCTATTTTCGCTCACATATTATTATCAAACAGCTCATTGCATTTGATGCGATTCGTTAATTTTCAAGTGAGTGGTATTCCTGGCAATTGGAGAAACATTATGCCTAAAATTCATCATCTCTTTGTTGTAGCATATATTAATTACCTCGGCATAAATTTCAGATGAGTTCCCAGAAGATGGGTTAGTGGTGTGGATAACAAATGCATAATCAGCATTTATGATTTCTTGGACAAGAACTGCCATGCAAAGATAATCGTGATCAAGTTTCACTTTCCTTGTGCTGAAGTATGCCCTCTCATTCCATTTCGAAGCCCATACCTAAGAGATGCAGAACTTATGAAACAAGTTAGCTTATGTAAATCAGTTGTATAATCACGTGTTTCCACAGAACACATGAATATTTGAAGCTTTTTCTTTTTCCCCTAAATTCATTATCACCTTCTTTATGGCCATCCATGCTTGTGCCCATCTCGTTTCACCTTCATCACCAGGCCAAGGCATGCCAGAACTCTGCATTTTTTCTTTAAGCTCTTTAACCTGAGACAAGGTCATTCTAGTAAAATACACCTCTGCCATTTGGACATCCTCATTTATTTTTCCAATGTTTGTGATTTTCTGACATCTTATCCAACTGTCTCAAATAATAGTGTAACTAAACAATATGTTTTAACTCTGGACAGGGGAACTATGGTCCACACAAATGAGTAATAAAACACCCATGGGTGCTTAAAAGAAAAATTTAAAAGCAGGAACTGTGAATTCATGTATCCATATCTAATATTGGAAAAGGAAGTGCGAAATAAGCGGTGACACAAGAAGGGACATACCAATTGTGTTGGAGCTAAAAGTTCTAAGACGGTGTCTCGAATTTCACCAAGGGCACTGAAGTTTCCTTCAACTAATTTCTGCTTCAGAACTTGCAATTTTTTGGCCACATCCTGCAGAATATATTTGATTAGTTATATTGCAACCAAGCAGATTCATAGAGTGGTAATTTCATATTTTCAGTTTATGAAAGAACTCCATTCACAGATGCTGACTTAACAAGGAAAATTATTCCCACAGAACATCTGTTCAGTAATTTTCCCACGTTAGATCACAGTTTCTGCTCAAGAGATTTAAAACTTTTCTTGCTTAAAATAACATCTTACAGCACAAGTGGAACTTCCTTCAGGCAATGTGAAGTTCTTCAATATAGGACCCAGGTAAAATAGGAAGTATGATTTTATATTATAATTGTTTGGCAAAAAAATTTCCTTGAAACAGTTCAAGCCAAATGTACAAAATGGGCAGAACTAGAATTTTCCAGAAAACTCTAGGCAACATAACCAAATTTGAGGATGATGGGCAATGCCAATGTGGATGCATTTGAAAGTAAGTCCAGAAAGAGTACCTGGTTTATATCATCTGCAAGGACTGTTTCAAAAACACCGAACGGCAAAGCAACAGATGTTGGAATATTAACCCAAGATGGGACTTTCCCTCTAAGGTGTGCGATATTGCGAGATTTGGCTCCGACCTGGACATATGACTCCATATAATTTCTCATGTTTGTAGAAGAATCTTCAATGGAATTTTAGAATTTCAAAATTCTAAGAAATAACAAACACACGACATTTACACGAGGACAAAACCGAGAAATTATCAAATATAAGTGATATAGTTGAGTACAAGGGGCTTACCATTTCGCTGTTAAATTCATTAGATGATATTGCATATCTCCCACCAAACTTCTTTCTAACCAAAGTCACAGATGGCACAGATGAACCTTCCTTAGAGTTACCTGAACTTATTAGCTCATCATCGTTCACCTCACTGCAGTAAATTAACAAGTGGAGTTTCATTTTTGGCCTTCACATAACCAAAAGTTGTATGCTTTTGAGATCGAAGTTTCTTGAAACAAGGGCAAAAGGGATCAAAAGAAAAAGAAAAGAATAAAAGAAGCAAGGAACTGAAAACTTTTATGTTACTTTATCAATAGAATACATGAACAGATGGTATGATCCCCAAGATTACCTATATACCACATCTGCAGATGTAGGTTTTAAGCACAACAATTTTCCTTCCTTTGTCTGGATTTCGCCCAATATATTGGAATCAAAGCATGTTGCGAAGCAAACCTAAAAGAGAGCTCTGATGGGGTTATACTGGTGCATTTTCCAAAAATTGATCTGAGCATCTGGAAGGGGGAAAACAAAGTACAACCTTACTATTCCTCGCTCGAACAGAAACATGTGAAAGAACATCAGGCATGTCTGGGGTCAGCACAGCCACTGCACCATCAGGAATTTCTTCCTCTCCCTTAACAGATTTCGCAACCAATATTGTGGGTTTTGAGTAAGATACATTCTGAACAGAGAGCAACTGATCCACCACGACAACATACCCAGTAGCTTCAACTGGACTAATGACCTGCCAACTGTCAAAGTACTTGGATTGATTCAGCAAAAGTAAGAATTCTAATTCTTTTTATCCTGAACAAAAAAAAAAAAAAAAAGATGTACCTCCCCAAATGAGCAGTTTGGCGAAGAACTGGATCAAGTCGATTAAGAAGGGAGGATAGTGAAGCTGCTGATCCAGCCCTAATAATTTCTTCAGTAAATATATTGACCTGCATGCACCAACATCAGGTGTTAACTTTAAGATGCTACTGTATAGAGTCTCCAAAGGAAACAGTGCCATAGTAACATACTGCCCATGGATCCACTCCAAGCCGCGCTCCAAGATACTCTGCAGATGGTTGCAGTAGATGATGATACGATTCAGCTTTGCTTGCAAGTGAGAGACGACTTCTGTCAAGGACCGATTTAGCAAATAATGCCCATTGATCATCTCCGCTCTTTAACATGTCTAGAGCTTGGTTCCATCCCTGGGTTATTTGAAGAAGGAATAGGATTATTACATCATGGCATTAGTTTCTCCCCGAAGCCCATATTCTAGAAAATACTCCAATACAAGGAAAAACGGCATTACTTTCTCCCTAATGACATGGGTAATGTAATTTGTTCACTTTTTCTAGACTACCTTACATATAGAATAATGTTTTTCTTTCTCTACTACCCATGAGTTTTGTTGAACATTGGCAGACTAACAGACCAACAAGAGATTACATGTGTGGTTAAATGTATCATATGAAATAAATCAAGTTCGGTCTATATGTATTTTGGTTCATTTTCACAAGCTAGTGGTTAGTCCAAGATAAAGCCATGTATAATCTTATCAAGAAAGCATAAGATCTTCCCATCTCAAGACAACCATTTGTCAGAACATGTCCATCCACACAGAACAGCCATACACCTAGCTGAAACTGGTTGTCACAATTATGAAAGCAAGGACGGGCAATTTGGCCTCTTCTCATAAAAAATTGTAAAAACCGTTGTATCAATTATTAATATTTCCCTTGAGGTTCTGATTGGTTAAAAAAGACCTAGTTATCTTCAAACTTACTGATAGCACATTGTATAATGCAATCATGAACATTGCAGGCAAAAACTGATTTTCGTAAATGCTTTCCATTATCGTGTTCGTTGTTTTAGCTATGCAAGTTATTGGTTTTAGTTTTTGAATTCTTGATAATTCTTTTTGGATGTTCCTGTTTAGTTTTGCGGGGTAGATTTGTGATTATTCGAAATCTTGTATTTGCTAGTTATAAAAGAAACCTTTCAAAGAGAATGTCCATCAATGTCGATGTATTGTAAAGTTCTAAAGCAAGCTAGCAGCTTTAAGACAGAGCCATAAAAACACAAAATAAACAAAGCACTGGCACTTCTGTTTAATTAAATCTGACCTTCAGGCAAAAAATGAGATCTTCATTATTGTTCACCGAAAGAACAAGGTTTTCAACAACAAGAGAGATGAAGTGCATTATTTTCTGCGGAAGTCAGGGAAAAGATGTGTAAAGTCATGTTTACATGAAATAATTAGTTCTGGCTATCAAAATAGCAAAGACGACAAATTAAGTTTATCACATACCTCAGGACTTGCATTACTCAATTCTTCGTATCCACGTTCAACAGCTGTCCTAACTGCAGAGTCGAGAGCAATATCCAGGAATATAAGATCCTTAAGACGGTCCTTCGGCTGGGAAAGCAATGGCCTAAGCTCCGCACGAGCCTCAAGCAATCCCTGAAAGCAGAAATTTTCCATAACAAAGAAACAGATAGAAAATGCTTCAAGTATAAGGCCTGCATAGCCTTTGTCTCCAATCCACTAAAAAAAGAAAGAATGAATAAATTGAAAATAAAAAATGAAAGGAGGACAAAAATGAACTAGTAGAAAAAACATACCTCAAGAAGGGCTTCCACATTCTCATCTTCAATGTGTGCTAGAATAAATTGAAGTAGTTCCTGTTTTATCAATTATGAAAAATTAACATGTTAAATGTCTTACTCAAAGGACAATTTAATATCAGAACTAATGTACTACCGGGAATCCTGCTGGCAAGCCAGCCACTGGATTTATCTGCACTCCCACCATGAATCCTTCTCCCTGATGGGAATTTACGACCACTTACATCAGAGCAATGAGATAAAAAAATGAGAGACAGATTGCTAAATGACGAGATTTGTTCAGAATTACCTGAGCACTGTAGCCCATGCAATTTGCGACGGCAGCCTCAAGATCTGCGCCCGAATGAACTGCCTGCAAGTTTACACGATGGAGTAGAACTTATGAAGAAAAAAGGAGTGCACGAGCAAATTGGAAAAACCGGATAAAACTCTTACACGTTGATTCACATAATAGTTATTAAGTAAAACTGTCACAAAGCTGCTACAGATTTAATAAATAGTGCCTATATTAGTACTAGAATCTAGTGTCAATTTCCGAATTCCCAATAAGACGTGAAAATTGATGGCGGCTCTAACCTTCAATGTTCTCATGTAATGTCCAAGATCACGTAGCAGTCCTTCTTTCTGATCCTGCCTAAAATTTGGTTCGGAATGTATCGCACGGTCATAACTAAGAAGACGCTCTTTGGTTATTCCATTCTCATTTAAGGTTTTCCAGTAAACATTAATGTCAAAGTCATCCTTGATATAGTTGATTAATGCCTGCAGCAAATAAGCGTGATGAAAATTATAGATGTAGCATATAAAGATTATTTTGGGAGTGCATTTATTATAATAAACCAGGCAAAAGATGATAGTTTACTGATAATATAAATACCTGACAGATCACAACATCATCAGGACTAGTGTTATTATGCAACTTCTGATGCCATTCCTCCATCATTCCACCTTTACAGTCATTTTTCCTCTGCAAATGATTATAAAATTCCTCACCATTACAAACCGAATAACCCAAGAAATAAAAGTATGATACAAAAGGAACTCCTAAGAAAAGAACACCTGAATGACTAATATCTCGTCCCTTATTCTTTGTCCTACATCTCCTTCACCTCCACGGCCAACAGTTGACATGATCATGCGTAAAGTTTCTCGATACTGTGGGAATGCTATGTAGAGATTCTGTAGCAAATCTGTTAGCCTGTCCTGAGCTTTGCTTATCTCTCTGCACCAGTAGTGGTGTCAAAATAAAGAATAAGCATATCTTTGTTAATTGAAAGAGAAGATCAATAAAACACTCATAAGCATTCTTTTTCTTCTTCTCTTTCTTCTTCTTTATTTATCTTATTTTATTTAAATTTTTTTGTTTATGAAATCAAAAGCATTGTTCACGAATAACTTACAGAAACAAATTCTTACGACCACAATTGGTGTCCTTAGATATGAAGTTTGTGACGACAGAAAATACATAACTGAAATTACAAAGATCTTTGCATATCTGTTGAAGGAGAAAAGCACGATTTAGGAGTCCTACCGAGGTTTTACATTGTAGTTTTTGTTCCAAATCAGCTGTCTCGTTGCCATAAATCTCATCCAAACAAGAATTCCTGCAAGACCTAGTTCACCAGCACTGGTTGCTTGCTCCATCAGGTCTGCTGCAATATTGAATCTGTAAGAGGCAATGTAAGTTTTAATCATTTAACAAAAAATCACATGCGTACTCACAGATAAAAAAATATATTTTCATCAGGAATAAATAACAGAACATCATTGTCATCATCATCATCCACACATAATGAGGTTTGAGATGTCCATCACTGTGATTCTTGCACGTAGACATCAAAAATCTCACATGGCACTATTTCAGAAACAAGATTCACATTTCTCAAGCTGAAGCTAAACAGAACTAAAGATGAAAACTCAAAGACGCAGCCCCGAGTCATGTTCACTCGGAACTCACTCAATGAAAGAAGTTTAAGCTCCAAAACCGGATATGTCAATTATTGGGCCTGCAACTGCATTATAAACTTTAAAAGCAACTATTATCATTGGTAAGTCACATTACAAAACTCATCATGAACTTCCAGAGCTAAATGTATATCACACACATAAACAGACACACAAAATTACATATTTGATCCAATCCAATAAATCAAGAAAAAGATGCTAGAGTGGGGTCATTTAAATGAATTTGTTGAACATTTTGTAGCAATAATGTGAGCAATTAAGGAATAACAGATATGTAGGAAGTGCTGAACTCTAAGCTTCAGAAATATTAACAAACTCATCACCGATGCATGAAGGACTTTTGGGCTTCACTTTCCAACTCTGCTATTTTATCTAACAAAGACTTTGATGTTCCTCTCCCATCTCCAAAATCCTGCTGTACACAAAGTAGAAACAGTAGATGATACCTTATAATGACAGGAAAGTATAATGGAGAAAAAAGAACCATAAGGATTGAGATAACAACCTTTTTAACCTCCATAGGGCTAGTGTTCAACTCAATATAAAAGTCAGACCCTCCATTTTTCACCCAGTTTCCATCAGATAAAAGAACAAATGGTATCCCGACATACTTGTCATCTTCAATTATAATTTCTAAGGATTGGACCTGAAAATTGTTGAGGAAATTTAGCCTTGCACCATTTAGGCATAAGTAGGGAACATATGAGATTTTGTCAGCCAAACCTTATCAGGTTGATCATCAGAAGAGCTTGTTGTGAGTTTTGTTTCAGCAGCTTTGTCTTGAGAGACTGAATCAGGGGGCAATGTAGTGGAAGGAGGTGCCTGTATAATAACCAGACATTTAACATACTCAGATCAGAATATACAACACAAGCAAAAACATACTAATTTTTTCCATTAAACTGCTACTCGGCCTTGAAAAAAATTTCAAAAGCTTGTGTACGCACTTCCCATTCTCCAGGTCTCATAGATAAGCCCCAATGAAGAACAACAGGCTGTGGAAGATCTGTAGCCAGATAAATTTGTGTCTTGTCCGGGTGCTTTGCTACAAGCACCTTCAAAGAATAAATGTATTAATAAACAATAAATCTTCAACTAGATGATAAATATGAAATAAAAAACGATGGATTTTGCCACGCTTACCAGGAGTTCCTTGTCACCAAGCTTATAAACTCTTTTGCTCACTACAGAGCCATTAATATGATCTTCTTTCACCCTGGAGACCTGTTGAACTGCGGAGAGAACTTCTGGAGCTGAAGAGGCTTTTTCCTCCACTGGCACTGGAGTAAATTTAGTGAGAAGTGACACTGGGTCTCTTTTCTTTCGCTGAATCTTTTCTGCGGTGAAATATCTCTTTTTGGCCAATTGCTTGGAAACCTTTGTTTGTATCTCTCCCTTGTTGATTTTCTTTCGTATTTCGTCAAGGGAAGCACCTTTGTCTACTTCAGCCTGCAACTCTTTTCTGGCTTCTTCAAATTCTCTCTGTTAAATTGGGATAACTGGATTAAAATGAGTGCAGTAAAATGTGATTCGTTTATACAATCGGATTTAGACCAAGTAACATGAATATTGAGAGACAATTCACAACTGAGGATATTCAAGATTTGATATTTACAAGTTGCTGTTCAGGAGAATAGTTTGGCTTTCCAGCTTTTTCCCATCTTATATATGCTTGTATCTGAACCAGATCATCAGGTATAGTGCTCTTTGAAGCAGAAACAAGCTGTTCCTTACTTTTGCTTGCATTATTGTTGTTTAATAACTTCTTTCGAAGATCCTCTATGGATGTACCCCTAGCTACTTCTTCCAACAGCTCCATTCGAGCCGCTTCGTATTCCTCCTGTGTACGCACATGACCAATTAACAAAAAGCTATAAGTAACAATCCAAACAAACAAGTGTTATATTAGATGCCAAACGCAATACATAATGGTGTGAAAAAATCCTAACATTTAAAAGGTTTAGAAAACTCTTGCAGATTCTGCTTTCTTGCATGATTTGAGTTTATTCAGCATAGGTGGGCAACTGATCGGACATTTAAGCATGCATTTAAATTATTAAACAATTTCCATGCAGTGATAGTACAAACGTCCGTAAATACACATGCTGCAATTTAATTGGTTCAACTGCGAATATAATGTGAAATCAAAGAACTGAAGAAAAAATATCCGTGTGCCACCAGAAACAGGGCCTTGAACTCAACATTTTTATATTCAAATAAATAGTAGGCCATCATCCCAATAAACCATGACCCAAAATTTATACTCCATAAGCAGTTACCTTCTCCTTTTCTGGTGTGTAAATCTGCTTCCCTTTCCTCTCCCACCTCAAGTATGCTTGAATTTGTACAAGATCCTCCGGAACAGAAACATCTATTGCCCTTGACTTTGTCTTAGGTAATGTAACATGGAAATTACCCCCATTGTACTTGTACCTGAGAACGTGAAAAAGACAATTGCTGCAAATATACTCCGATAAACAGACCCATAAATTATCAAACAAAAAATTACTTTTACCATTTATTATGGGCTTCATCAAAAATAAGAAACTCCAGAGCTTGTATTGCAGGATCATCGATCTCTATTTGAAGGACCGCATTTGAACCAGACTAAGAAGAGATCACCATTTGAAAACATGTTATATTCTGGACTGCATTTTTAAGATTCACTACAGAAATAGCAGCACATAAACTTACTTTCACAAACGGACTCCTAAGTGCTTTGTTTTTATACACCATAGTTCCAACTGGACGGCAATGAGGAAGTATCCATTTTCTGTTCAGGAAATATTTGAAAATAGATAAGTACAAACTGTTGATAGTTTAGTTATGTGTACCATTTATTATTAGTATGAAATCCAACTCCAACTGAACATACTCTTTTTGACTACCGATTGCCCCCCAGTGTAGGAGTAGGCGATCACTACTATTTGTAACTTGAACATTTACAATTGAAGCAGAACCTGAAGTGGCAATCCCAACATCAACCTGTTCATATGCATCCGTTATTCTAATGTCCATAGATATCATCTGTAGTCAACATCCCGAAATATTCTATACATTTAACTGATAAGCATTCCATCCATACCCAACATATTCAAAAATCAGAAGAACTATGCATACCTGTAGTTCTATATTCTGATCAAGGTTGAACTTCTCCGTAAGCTGTTAGGAAATGAAAAATGATCGTAAGTAAACTGTAAACATTTTCTGAGTTCACCTCTCTAACCCAATATTCTAATAATTTGGTCCAGCCTTTATAAGGTTAGCACCCTATAGATAACGAACATTATATATACCATTATTCAGAGAAGACAATGACAATAATAATGTTTAGTTACAGGAAAAAGTAGCCCCTCTTTCGTAAAAAGAATTATAGAAGGAATAAAAGAGAAATCCTAACTTAAAATGGTTCGTGTATTATTACCGCAGAGGGCGAATCAGCTGCCAAAACAGCCTTAAATGATCTTGTAATAGCACGCTGCTTCCCCATTAGTGATTTCTTCTTCTGAAGTGTGAGTCTGTTGCCATGAAACTCTGTTGATATAGAAGATCTGTGTATCAGTGAATTTGCTTGTAGATGGGAAAAGGTATTTCCCCCAATGCAAGCGGAAGAATTTCTTCGACTCTTGTGCTCTAATACTGAGGGAGAAAGCAAACTCTGATGCCGCAAGTTATTCCCTATTGTGTTGCTCATTTTCCCAATCTTACGATTAACACTAGAATATCAGGTGGTCAAAGATTAACATTTATACTGCCAAAAACTCCAACAACAAAAGCAAAAATATAAAAATAACATATACACTATAAACCACACACATCAGAACGTAGAATTTGAAATATATCGGGGGTACATAGATATAACATCACATGCACTTGCATAAATCACAAGCGTAACACATAGAATACGCAGACGTTCAAACAACGGTACAGGATGATTAACGATTGCACAATCAAATATGAACTGGGACCAGTAAAGCAAGAGCCAAGATCGAAACCAAAATGTCAACATAATTCATGGAAATTGAAAACATAAAGTGAATGAATGTATCAAATCATTTCAACATACAGTTAGCTCGAAGTTCCAATTACCTTCAAATCGCTCCACAAAATCAATTAAAAAGGGCAAATGCGAGACCCAGTTACCAGCAAATTATTCAATCTCGAAACAATAAAACAAGTTGCCATTAATCGAGCAAGCACCAACTGCTGGCCGCAACAAAATTTTACCTCACGCGAACGGTGATGGGAACAAATGCAAATTAGAAATAACATCAAGGATAAAATGAAGGCATGCCTACCTGTAAAGCTCTGTGATTTGGAGTAGAGTGATGAAAGACGTATCGGAAAAGGGACGGTGATAATATGTTACTACTACTTACTACTGATCATATTATCATGAAGATCTGGCACGTGGCAGGATTGGTGAGGTACACGAGAAATAAAGATGTTTAGGGGTTGTAAACGTCACGTGTGTGAGCCATGGAGCGCGGGACCCGTGACGACCGGCTGCCTTGTTAGGTTGTGTTTAGATATTTGTCGTTCGGATATTTAAAGGAAAATCGAATTGTTAAAATATAGCAAGCATGGGCACACTGTACACCAATAC
>BKCP01005272.1:228594-281696 GCA_008636005.1 Striga asiatica | reverse complement strand
CCAACAAGAGAAGAACACGGCTCCAAACAGGAGAGTACAACCAAAAAAACACAGAAAAACACAAGACACACAAAGCTACAACTGTGACACCCCGCCTACTAGTTTCTAAAAATCAGAGTAAAATTTTTCTTTTCATTTTTATATTCGAAAACACTTAATATTTTTCAGAAACACTTTAAACTTTCTCGCGGGATGCTACCATTCTTACTTACTTAACTTCATTCTTATCTTTAACCTCAAGTTGCTTACTTAAGGAAAACTCAATTTATTTTTCTTTTCTTTTCACATAACATAAAACGACTAAGCATGCAACCAAACCAAACCACTCCCAAGATAAAGATATCATGGAATTGCTGGAATAAAATCATGCATTGTTCATGTCTCGTCTCAAAAGCGGAAGACAAAACATAGTTAAAAAACATGTTCAAAAATTGATAGCAACATGATTGTTTTCAAATTGACTGTTGGACCACCACCACTGTCGTTCATGCTCCTCGCTGGACTCCGTCACCTAAAAAAATAGTTTGTGGGGGCGTGAGCAAAAACCACTATGCTCCGCAAAGACTAGTACCAAAGTACACATTAACCATAATAATATATCATGAAATAACAAATTATGAGCCGACGTCCATATTTTGCTCGCCGTAGAGCCTCGACTCCGGCTGGGCCGACGTCCATATTTTGCTTGCCGTAGAGCCTCGACTCTGGGTGAGTCGACGTCCTTATTTTCCTCGCCGTAGAGCCTCCGCTACGGCGGAGCCAACGTCCATATTTTGCTCGTCGTAGAGCCTCAACTCCGACCGAGCCGACGTCCACATTTTCTTGTCGTCCAGCCCGACTCCGGCTGAGTCTATGAGCCACGAGGCCGCAATGCCATGAAACTAAAGGCCTACAAGCCACGAAAAATAAATGAAACCCTTTAAAGGTAAACGTCCAGGCAACGTTAATTTGTCCGGCAGAAATGAATAAAACCCTATATGGGTAAACGTCTGAACAACGTTAATTTGTCCCGCAGAAATAAATAAAACCCTAGGGTAAACGTCCGAACAACGTTAATTTGTTCGGCAGAATGAATAAACCCTATAAGGTAAACGTTCAAACAACGTTAATTTGTTCGGTGGAAAATGAATGAAACCCTATAAGGTTAAACGTCCGAACATCGATAGTTTGTTCGATGAAAAACCAAATGACCCTATATGGGTAAAGTTTCGAGCAATTCAGGAAGGCCATGAGCCCGATAAAGTACTTTTTAGTGGCTAAGCGCATCGAACATTCATCATACATTCACACATTCATCATGCTCGCATTCATCATACATGCATGCATTCATCACATGCTAGCATTATGCATATACTGCATAAAACGAAGGGCTCAAAGCTCAAACAAGCAAATAGCTCAAAGCTCGCAAAAACAAAGAGAGTTCGAACCACTGCATAAAATGTTCAAATCACTACACCCGCATAGGAAAAACGACCTACATAAAGATTAGCCAAGATGAAGTGCAGACGAGAAGCCTTTCAAATTGTGATATGGTGTGACTTCATAACAGCTCTATTCAGAACATGTACTAAACTCGGGGGCCTATTGGTGATACCCAATTTGATCACGGCTAATAGAAGAGTGACACATGGCAAAGCAAACGGGGGCTAAAAAGGGCTTAAAATGCCCAAGAAATGGATTTCTAAAGTGCAAATTTTTCTAAATATGGAACAGGTACGAACATGAAGTATTTCGGACCGAACAGGGCCCTAAAGTACGAACAGGATGTATTTTGGACCGAACATAAAGTACGAACATAAAGTATTCCGGACCGAATAGAGCCCTAAATTACAAGCAGAAAGTATCCCGAATCGAACAGAGCCCTAAAGTACGAACATGATGTATTCCGAACCGAACAGGGCCACAAAGTACGAATAGAAAGTATTCCGGACCGAACAGGGGTTTCCAAGTGATGAATAGTAACTTGTACTACATATAATGTAAGTACAAAAAGTGCAAATGTACTACATTATAAACTATATTATAAATAAAGCCTCAATGATGGAGAAAGGGAGAGAACATTCATTCTCAAAAAAGAGAAAACATTTTAATTATCTGAGAGGCATTACTTAATGATATATTCTTATTTTTATAGTTTAATTCATATATTCTCTCATAATTAATATAAAGAAAAGTCACGGATAGATCGAGTATCCGTTTTGAATACACTATATAATTCTATTCGTGCAGTCCGAACCGAGCGTATATTTTAGTACGCAGTTCGAACAACATTGTTGACAGTTTTGAGCATCAACAACTATGTCACAAATTGCATGACAAACTAAAATAATAAATTATTTACTTCGCTCACATACAACCAGTACATGTGGTTAATAGTAACAAGTCCAGCATCAACATGCACTCGAACTCCTAGAATCAACAGGAAACTTAAAAATTCATCAAAATAATTTCTGAGCCACCGAATCTTTCCCCGAACATAGGGAATAGAATACTTCTTCAAGGCATAACTCTGCGTGCAGTGCGAACGTGCAATTTCTTACCACAAGGAATTGAACACAAGGCCTATGTGTATGTCTGTCTTCTCATGGCACTTCTTGAAAAACACTCGGTAGCAAGCATCTTCCTCACCACTAGTCCACTCTACGCCATGGAAGCGGATCGCGATGTGCTTATTGCGTGGAATCCTATCCATTTTTTTGCAAACGTGCCTAATTTTTTTTATACGATCGGAGTTTAAGGATAACACTCTTGTTTGATTTCCTTTTATTTTTTTTTTAGTTTCGAGAAATGAAAGGTTAGCAATTAAATCATAGAATTCATGAGTAGTAATAATGGTGGTATACATACATCTACATCAACTAATGTAGGTACATGTCATTTGTCTAAGTTTTTTATGTGAGAATAAAAAAAATCAATGCAGTGCGTAAACTATGCTAAACATTTTTCTTCGGATACGCAATTGATGATACAGATCAGCGAAAAAATGATGGATAATCCTAAATTATGCGGGTCTCGATTTGTATGTGAGATTCTTGAATATGCAAATATATTACGCATAATTATCAATTATACGGCGTTATAGATTTGGATATTCAAGTCGTAAACTATGCAAACATTTGTCGCATAATCATAAGACATGCGACATCGATTTGGATATGCGTGACAGAATATATGAAATGTTATTGCTTATGGTAAATTAATCGGTGAATTTGGATATGCGAGTCGTGGACTATGCGAATATTTTTCGCATAATCATAAAATAAACGACGTTCGATTTGAATATGCGATAAAAAAAAGTATGCAAAATGTTATCGCATATGGTAAATTAATCAGTAGATTTGGATATGCGAGTCGTAAATTATGCGAAAATATGTCGCATAATATAGAATATGCGACTTTCGATTTAGGTATGTAATTCTTGAATATAGGAAAAGTTCTTGCATATGATAAATTATGCGGTGTTAGAGATTTGGATATGTAAATCGTAAACTATGCTAAAACATGTCCCATAATCCTAAAATATGGACTTTCGACTTTGAATATCCAATAACTATACGCGAAATAGTTTCACGTATCATAAATTATGCGATGAATATGAATATGTGAGTACAATATGTGCGGAAATATTTTTCATAATATTTAACTATCTGTCCATCTATCCGTTTAGATATGCATTGATATACATGCAACAATACCTCACATAATTACTAATGGGTCAAAATCTTTTTCACTCCGTTATATATCTATTCTTTCTTTTACACACCACCCCGTCAAATAACTTCTTTTACACCCCCAAAATCACGAAATGTTATGTGATATTACACTCACATGTCCAAATGAACCAGCGCATATCCAACCGACGCATATTTTATGACTATGTGAAAACATTTCGCATATTTAGGGATCGCATATCCAAATCAAAAGCATAATTTACAAATATGCGAACATCTTTCGCATTTTTAAGAATTGAATATCCAAATCGAATGCAGAACAATTTAAGATAATTATGCGCCTTCTTTTTGCAGGGCTATATCGACCTTGCAAATTTATGACTATGCGAAATGTTTCGCATATAATTCGCATAATTTGTTAACTTCGTATTTTTAGTATTTGCATATCCAAGTCAATCGCATAATTTACTAATATGCGAAAAACTTTTGCATATATCCAGTATAACGCCGGATAATTGACAATTATGCAACATTTTTTCGCTTGCATATTTAAGAATCGCATAACCAAATCGAATAAAGGATAAGTTATTTGACGATTATGCGCCATTTTTTTGTAGGGCCATATCGACCTTGCAATTTTACGACTATTCGGAATTTTTCGCATATCTGTCGCATAAGTTACGCACCTCATAAATTGACTACTTTTTCACAGGTGAGGATTTTGTCTCTGCATTTATCATGCAGGAAAAAAAATAGTGATCTCTAACAATTTAACGTCTCTCTTCTCCATTCTGCACCATTCATCTACTACATTTTTCTGTTTCTTTCGTTTTAATTGTTTTTGTTATTCACTTATTTGAATGGCTAGCAACCGTGTTAAAGTATTCATGCACTATGGTGGTTCGTTTTCCGGGTGTTCATATCTTGGTGGAGTGTCAGAGCTGATGAGAATAAATTACGGCCAACAAATATATTCTGAAGTAGTTTCTCGTGCTCAAGCATTATTAAAGGCCAATCCTTGTAATTTTGAGTACATATTGTGGGCAGTATTTGATGGAAGGAAATGAACTGTGAAGATGAAAATCGAATCCAGTGACGATATCTTAGAGCTGATTGAAGAACAAGAAACTCCCAACATTTACCTAGAGTTGGAGAAGCGAGTAAATGTAGGGATTCCGGGGACGACGCAACAAAGCTTCACGCAAATGATGGCGTCCCAAGGTGTATTTCCTAGTTCGGTTTTGGTAGTTCTGCATTTACCCATATTCATATCAAGCAGGCCCTAGTTCATTTACACATATTGGATATCCTCGGGGTGCTGCTGAAGGATCATCACGTCGAGTACGGCGTCAGCAGATGTGCTCTCGGTGCGGGGTCACTGGGCATAACGGGGCGAAGTGCCCTCTATACGATGGTGATAATAACTTTTTTTCAAATGAAGAAGGTCAAAACGCACCAACTCCTCATCCAAAAACAACATCGAGACGCCCGAGGAGATGTCGTACTTGCAAAGAAACAGGTACAAATCGTCATCTTGTCCACACGTTCATTCCATGACAATTTAGATGAAGATGAAGACGTTTTTTTGTTATTATTATTTTTTTAACAGAAGAAGATGGAGACGTTATGTAATGTTATGTACCTCATTGGGTTGGTAGTTTGGTACCCTAAGTTGTGACGTGCACACACACGATTGACTAACAAAATGTAGTGAAACTGCGTTGATTGCGCGCGATCCGCATAACATGTCCCATAATAATCGCACAATTGGGTTGATTGTGCGATTCCCATATCATGTCCCATAATAACCGCACAACTGGGTCAATTCGTAGGTTCATTCGCCTAGTCTTCAACCGCATAATTAAGGAATCGTATATCCAAATCGAAAGCCGCATAATTTGCGACTATCCGCCATTTTTTTCGCATATCCATATGGACCGCATTGCCGCATTGATTGATTGTCTGCACCGCATATCCAAATCGAAAGTTCTTCGCATATTATTCGCATAAGTTACGCACCACATTGATTGATTGTCTGCCCTTACACGTAAAAAACTGTGACAATTTGCATGCTTCCTCATTTAGTTGTCGAGTTTATTTATATCTACCTAGCTTTTAATGCTATCTGTAAATAATAAATATTAACCTTTCATTCTCTTTGTTGAATAATTAACCTTTCACTTCTCAAAACCCTAGCTTTCGATCGCAGCCAAAAAAAAAAAACCAAGAAGGCGCACGTTTGCGAAAAAATATGGAAACGATTTCACCCTATGAAAAGATCGTGATCCGCTTCCGTGGCGTGGACTGCACAGAGGATGAGGAAGATATTTGCTACCGATTGTTTTTCAAAAAGTGTCGTCAGAAGGCAGACATACACCAAGGCCCTGTGTTCAATTCCTTGTGGGCAGAAATTTCAAGTTTACTGAACCAAACGCTGAGTTATGCATTGAAGAGGGAGTATACTATTGCCCAAGTCTGGCGAAAGATTCAGCGGCTCAGAAATTATTTCGATGATTTTTCTGCATTCCTAAGGATTCCAGGCGTCCTCTTGCGTCCTGGTTCAGGCTTTGTAGAGGTTAACCACATGTAATGGGTGCATGTGCGGGATGAGGTAAATTTCATTTGATTTTTTATTTTAGTTTGTTCAAGCATGCATTTTTGTGACGCAGCCATAATAACCTAAAAAATTCAAATTTATTACACAGGAGACCGATGCTCAGGCATTTTTCCGTTCGGAAGGATTCCCTTGGTATCGTGAGTGTTACGAGGTTCTTACCGAGCGCAACGCAGCAGCTATCGACTTGGAGGGCGGGCCTGGTGCTTCGGTTGACGACCCAATCTGGGGGAAAGACATAGACGATGACAGTGATGATCAGATCCATCAGCTACCACCAAAGGTGGAATTCATCGATCTCGACCCTTAGAATCCACTGGACATGTAATCAAAAGTTATTTGGCTTATTTTGTTGGACTGACTGCAGCAATAATAATTTTTTTTTTTTCTTCTGTGAAGTATATGTGTTTAATCATGATTCATATGTCAAAACAAAACAAAGTGCGATAAATCGCATTGTGTTCCCAGCAAAATCCGCGACAATATTCGAAGGGAAATTATTATTGAAAGAAATTTCGCAGAACTGTGAACAAAGTGCGATAAATCGCATTGTGTTCGCATAACGTAATGAAAAGAATTAGTAAAAGTAATTTATTTTATATTTTGTAATCGCATATCCAGGCCAGATCAACCGCATCATTTAGGATATGTGAAAAACTGTCGCGTAATTAGATTATCGCATATCCAAATCGTAACGCTGCATTATTTATGAGTAACGAACATAATTTACGATTCGCATATCCAAATCTATAAGGCTAGATAACTATCGATTATGCGTATTGTTTTTGCATATTTACGAATCGCATATCCATATAAACCTCGCATAATGTATTAATATGCGAACACATTTCGAATAATGTTACGCAGCGCATTGGTTGAATGCTTTATTTCACCTAATAGTTATTTTCAATTTAGTCAAAGAATAAGAATTTTTCAAAAATTACTATTTACCAACTCTGCGAATAATATGCGACGTTTGTATATCGCAATTTTGTACGTCACAGAATAGAAAATTTACAAACTTAAAAAAATATATGTTATTCGTTATAGTACGAGTGTTATGCGTGGTTTTTATGCGGAATTGTTTCGAGTAATAATCGCATTCGCCTATTAGTAATTTAGTCACAGACCAAAAACTTTCCAAAAATTAAATTTTATAAAATTTAATTATTTATCAACTAGGGGACTAATATGCGACGTTTGTATGTCGCAATTTCGCATGTCGCAGAATAGAAAATTAACAAATCAAACTTAAAAAAATATATGTTATTCGTTATAGTACGAGTGTTATGCGCGGTTTTTATGCGGAATTATTTTGAGTAATAATTGCAGGTTCATTCGCCGATTAGTAATTTAGTCACAGACCAAAAACTTTTCAAAAATTAAATTTTATAAAATTAATTACTTAACAACTGGGGGACTAATATGCGACGTTTGTATGTCGCAATTTCGCATGTCGCAGAATAGAAAATTTACAAAAACAAACTTATAAAAATATATGTTAATCGTTATAGTACGAGTGTTATGCGCGGTTTTTATGCGGAAATGTTTTGAGTAACAATCGCAGATTCATTCGTCTATTAGTAATTTAGTCGCAGACCAAAAACTTTCCAAAAATTAAGTTTTATAAAATTAATTATTTACCAACTTGGGGACTAATATGCAACGTTTGTATGTCGCAATTTCGCATGTCGCAGAATAGAAAATTTACAAAAACAAATTTAAAAAATATATGTCATTCGTTATAGTACGAGTGTTTGCGCGGTTTTTATGCGGAATTGTTTCGAGTAATAATCGCAGGTTCATTCGCCTATTAGTAATTTAGTCACAGACCAAAAACTTTTCAAAAATTAAATTTTATAAAATTTAATTATTTATCAACTAGGGGACTAATATGCGACTTTTGTATGTCGCAATTTCACATATCGCAGAACAGAAAATTAACAAATCAAACTTAAAAAAATATATGTTATTCGTTATACTACGAGTGTTATGCGCGGTTTTTATGCGGAATTGTTTTGAGTAATAATCGTTCATTCGCCTATTAGTAATTTTGTCACAGACCAAAAAACTTTACAAAAATTAAATTTTATAAAATTAATTATTTACCAACTGGGGGACTAATATGCGACGTTTGTATGTCACAATTTCGCATGTCGCAGAATAGAAAATTTACAAAAAAAAGTTAAAAAAAATATATGTTAATCGTTATAGTACGAGTGTTATGCGCGGTTTTTATGCGAAATTGTTTCGAGTAACAATCGCAGGTTCATTCGCCTATTAGTAATTTAGTCACAGACCAAAAACTTTCCAAAAATTAAATTTTATAAAATTAATTATTTACCAACTGGGGGACTAATATGCGACGTTTGTATGTCGCAATTTCGCATGTCGCATAATAGAAAATTTACAAAAACAAACTTAAAAAAATATATGTTAATCATTATAGTACGAGTGTTATGTGCGGTTTTTATGCGGAATTGTTTCGAGTAACAATCGCAGGTTCATTCGCCTATTAGTAATTTAGTCACAGATCAAAAACTTTCCAAAAATTAAATTTTATAAAATTAATTATTTACCAACTGGGGGACTAATATGCGACGTTTGTATGTTGCAATTTCGCATGTCGCAGAATAGAAAATTTACAAAAAGAAACTTAAAAAAATATATGTTATTCATTATAGTACGAGTGTTATGCGCGGTTTTTATACGGAATTGTTTCGAGTAACAATCGCAGGTTCATTCGCCTATTATAGTCACAGACCAAAAACTTTCCAAAATTTAAATTTTATAAAATTAATTATTTACCAACTGGGGGACTAATATGTGAAGTTTGTATGTCGCAATTTCGCATGTTGCAGAATAGAAAATTTACAAAAACAAATTTAAAAAAATATATGTTATTCGTTATAGTACGAGTGTTATGCGCGGTTTTTATGCGGAACTGTTTCGAGTAATAATAGAATGTTGATTCGCATAACAGTAGTCTTCAATTTACAATTTATTAGTAATTTAGTCACAGACAAAGAAATTTCCAAAAATTAAATTTTATAAAACTAATTATGCACCAATTCGGCGAATAATATGCGACGTATGTATGTCGCAATTATCGGAACAAACGAATTACTAGATAAAGGCGGCTACGACAGCGAGTTGAAACAACAGAGTGAAAGATCAGAAGCAATTGGATGCATGTGCCGAAGGTTTCGAAATCAGAAGGCTAGGTAAGTTCATGGTATCGGTCCATCAAATTAGCTTCGAAAAAGAACCATCCCTTGTTTGACTTTCAATCTCCATTTTCACATCTGTCTACGAGTGGAATGTATACAGAGGTTGAGAGAAATTTAGAATGAATTTATCACATTCAATCGACATTTTAAAGTCTCTGTACTAAGATTTCATAAAGAGATTGAATGGTCAATCACCTTTGTCTTTGAAGGCATGCTCGCTTTCGCCGTCGTAGGCTCCTCAATCTAGTATCCCCAGGAAGACAAAGCAGTTCGCCGGAGATTCCATGCCTTCCAAAACACATGGTCACTTCCAAATTGTTCAGCCTACAATTTTTCATAGCTCCATGGGAAGTGACCATGTGCCTGGGCAGACGTGGGATCTCCAGGGCGAGTGCATGGACTTCCTGGGGATACTAGATTGGGGAGCCTACGACGGTGAGAGAGAGCAAGCCCTCAAATACAAGAGGAGGATCAGGACCATTCTCTCTATTCTTCAACACTCGTTTTTCCTCAACCAGACGTACAACAGAGGTAGCTGAGATGAGACAATTGAATTAGGATCAGGACCATTTTCTCGACCATTTTCTCAGAGTTGAAGTATTCTTATTGTCTCATCTCAGCTACCTTTATAGAAGACTCAAGAAGATATCTATCCTCCTTGATACGCGCGTCGTTATTAATTTATCGATATTAATTTACCAAAGACTGAGGGGACGTTTTGGAGTGACTCTTAATGCGATGGATCGCACTTCATTCGCATAACGTAATGACAATAAATGATTTCGTATATCCGGTTAAAGAAGATATACTAAAGATATCTATCCTCCTTGATACTCGTGCCGTTATTATGCGCCGAAGACTGGACGTTTCAGAGAAGACTGAAGAGGGGACTCTTTAAATTCGTAGAACTGCGAACAAAATGCGATGAATCGCACTTCATTCGCATAACGTAATGACAATAAATGATTTTGTATATCTGGTTAAAGAAGAGATACTCAAGAAGATATTATTATCCTCATTGATACGCGCGCCATTATTAATTTGCCGAAGACTGAAGGGACGTTTCGGAGCGACTCCTCAAATTCGCAGAACTGTGAACAAAATGCGATGAATCGCAATTCATTCGCATAACGTAATGACAATAAATGATTTCGCATATCTAGTTAAAGAAGATATAGTCAAGAAGATATCTATCCTCCTTAATACGCCCGCCGTTATTATGCGCCGAAGACAGGACATTTCGGAGAAGAGGCGACTCTTCAAATTCGTAGAACTGCGAACAAAATGTGATGAATCGCACTTCATTCGCATAACGTAATGACAATAAATGATTTCGCATATCTGGTTAAAGAAGATATACTCAAGAAGATATCTATCCTCCTTGATACGCCCGCCGTTATTATGCGTCGAAGACTGGACGTTTCGGAGAAGAGGCAACTCTTCAAATTCGTAGAACTGCGAACAAAATGTGATGAATCGCACTTCATTCGCATAACGTAATGACAATAAATGATTTCGCATATCTGGTTAAAGAAGAGATAATCAAGAAGATTATATTAACCTCCTTTATACGCGCGCCGTTATTAATTTACCGAAGACTGAGGGGACGTTTCGGAGCGACTCCTCAAATTCGCAGAACTATGAACAAAATGCGATGAATCGCACTTCATTCGCATAACATAATGACAATAAATGATTTCGCATATCTGGTTAAAGAAGAGATACTCAAGAAGATAATATTATCCTCCTTGGTAAGCGCGTCATTATTAATTTGCCGAAGACTGAGGGGACGTTTCGGAGAGACTCCTCAAATTCGCAGAACTGTGAACAAAATGCGATGAATCGCACTTCATTCGCATAATGTAATGACAATAAATGATTTCGCATATCTAGTTAAAGAAGATATACAGTCATATACTCAAGAAGATATCTATCCTCCTTGATACGCCCGCTGTTATTATGCTGTTGACATCCGAGTTCGCCCCTAAGAGAAACCGGACCGGAGACCCAGTCCGGTGCCGAGGTGCCGAGCTGAACTCCAAAACTTCTTGGCCAAGACACCCGCGCGGGTCCATCCTTTAGCCCGGCGCTTGAGACAGTTAAAGTGTAGGTACCGACCTGATGAGTGGCGAGCTGGAGGGAAGCCCTCCGGGGGCAATGGAGCGAAATGGGAGTCGAGTGCCGACCTGAGGTATCAGGACGGATCGACTGTGACGGATGCCGGTTTCGATAACAATACAATAATGCTATCAGGCGCGTAATCATTGACGATTGGACGGGGTGTCTTAGCCTATAGGTCTACTTCCGCTAGCCAAGACATAAAGCCTGCCAGCATTTAATGACCCCCATGTGTGCATTAAATGTATGTCAGGTAATGATGAGCAAAATCTCAAATCACATTGAATTCTGTCAAGGAAGCGCCAGACTGCTCTGCAAAGATACTGTACGACAAGACCGGTGAATAGTGCCTGAACAGTGCCACATTTAACGCCACTATAAATAGTAGCCCACTTCATTTAATTTTGAGTTGTTGAATCCCAACTGTCCTAGCTTTTTTCATATTTTCTCTCTCTAGATTCGTAAGAAACTCGTGTAAGAATTTGTAAGTATTTCGCAAGTGCCGACCTCGTGATCTATTAATAAAACCATAATTAAACCCCTTTTCCTTGTCTTTTTCTCATTACCTTTCGATCATTTGTCTTTTTAACCGTTGACCGGAAACGTCCGTCAACAGTTTGGCGCTACAGGAAGGGCACCATAAGTTATTTGGTGTCAATTTTTCGATCTTGTGAAGCCCCACATCACGCTCACCTTTTCCCATCCTTTTTTCACCCCTGAAAACTACACAAAATGCCTTCATCCGGTCATGGCGACTCCGCCCAACAGTCCGGCTCCCAGCCCCGCAGGCGCACCGGCGGGGAAACCTCCCGACGCGCTCAGCAGGGACCCAAAGTCCCTGTCCCGCCAGTTCCCACCTTCGCCGAGGCCATGCAGCACCCCGATGTCCTCAAAGCCCTCGAGGGGGTATTCACAAAGGCCCTCGCCAGCCAGGCAGCCGGGGCAAACACCGTGGTGCCCACCGAGAACCCCGGTAATACCCTGCTCCACACTCTCGAAAAGGAGGCCGGAGGACAGAAAAATCCGGCGAGATCCAAGACTACGGCTCAATCACCAAACCGCGACCCAGAATCGCCGTGATAAAAGCACCAGTCCAGCTCCCACTGAGCAGACGGGAGAGAGCCGCCCGGAGCGAAGCCTCCAAATCGTCCGTCGCTCTGTTCACCAACGCCTAGGTGACAAGAGTCAAGCCAACCGTGATCTCCAGGAGGTGATCAGACGAGGCAAAACAATAGGGCACGACACCGAAGAGGTCGCGGCCCTCAAGCGGAGAATCGCCGAACTGGAAGGTCGGCACCCCTCTGGGAGCGAGCTGTCGCTCCCCGTCTATCCCCGACCTTCCACACGGCTGACCCCCCGAGTCGCGGACAACGCTTCACCTCTTTCCCCCGACATCCTGCAGGAGACCGTCCCGAAGAAGATCAAAGTACCCTAGCTCGGCCTTTACGATGAGAGCTCGGACCCTGACTCCCACCTTGGCCTCTACACTTCGTGGATGGACCTGCACGGCGCCTCCGACGCCTTACGGTGCCGCATGTTCTCCTTAACATTGGGGCCGAAGGCGCAGAGGTGGTATCACTCCCTCTACCCGCATTCCATTTCCCCCTGGGCGCAGCTCAAGTCGGCATTCTGGTCGCATTTTATCGGGTCGCAGGTCAACCTTGCCCCCAAGGAATCCATCTCCAACATCGTTCAGGGCGAGAACGAGAGCCTGAAGGACTACATCACTCGGTTCAACGACCGAGTTCAAAACGTGGAGTGATGCCACCCCGACGCCCTACTGATCACGGCCCAGGGCGGCCTCAGACCAAAGACGTTATTCAGATGGTCCCTGTGTCAGAACAAACCGGCTACTTATCAGGAGTTCCTCACCCGCGCTCAGGATTACATCATGGCGAAGGAATCCTCGTCCATCCCAACGTTCGATGCCACGCCGGCGCCGGCGAAGGCTAAGGTAAAGGAAGAAAAATCGGGAAAGCCGAGCAAATCGTTCGCTGAAATCCGAGCACAGCGGAGGCAAAGGGCTGAGGAGTTGAAAGAAAGCTACCAGAGCGTCTTCTCGGTGGGAGCCGCTGCGGTGTATGAGGAAATCAAGGCTAAGGGGTTACTGCCGGACCCCAAGCCGATGTTTACCGACAAGGACAAAGTAGACAAGACCCGCTACTGCACCTACCACAAGGCGCACGGGCATAATACCGATCAGTGCCGAAATTTGATCTCGGCACTTCTCAAATTGATCGATGACCCGTAGATGAGGAGATTCACCCTTCGGGGGAGAAGAGAAAGAAAGGGGGACGCTTTGAGGAAGGTCCCGACAGTGACGGCGACGCCGACGTCAACCCCAGGAGAAAAAAGCCACAGCAGGGTGGTCCCCATGAGATCATGACATTCTGTCCCGCCCACCAGGATGAGGCCGGCACGTCTAGGGGCAGAAAAAGAGATCGGCCCCCGAGCGCCGGGGCCGACCAGGTTGATTACCCGGCCTGGCGTGTCAACACTCTCCTCTCCAAGAGACAGACCAAGGCTTACGCGTGACAGGCCCATAACACCGGGCAGAGGGTGATGCACGCCAACCACAGGCCGGCGCCAGAGCCGACCCCGAACACCATCTCCTTTACCGACGAGGACGCCTTCCTGTTCGACCACCCCCATTCCGACGCCCTGGTGATCACGGCGCCGATCATGTCAATAAAGATTCATCGTATTATGGTCGACACTGGGGCCTACGCGAGCGTACTCTATTACGACACCTTCAAGAAGATGGGGATCGACAGGAAGGAGGTGCAACCCTACCGCGAGCGGATCCAGGGCTTCAATGGGCAGACCACCGCCCCCGTAGGCTAAGTCACGCTGCCAATCCGGTTTGGGGAAAAATGGCAGCCCACGAGGACAATCCTGGAAACCTCAAGATCGTGGACTGCCCGAGTGAGTACAACGCCATCCTGGGCAGAACGACACTTTACAAATTAAAGGCCGCAGTCTCCATATTTCATTATTCCTTGAAATTCCCAACCTCGGACGGGGAGGGTACACACCGCGGGGACCAGAAGGAGGCCCGGGAGTGCGTATTGACCATCCCCCGCGCTGTGATAAATGAGATAAGCGTGGTAAGTCACCCCACCGAGGCACCAGATGCCGAGCTGGAACATGACGACCCTAGGGGCAACCGCATGCTGGGAAACCAGACAGATTCGCACCCTTCGACAATTTCAAACACCGTCCCAGCCGGCGCAGGACTGGAATCGGAGATGCCCAGCTCGGATGCCGGGCCGGAAGGCCCCAACCGGAAGGGCGACCGCATGCTGGGAAACCAGATAGGTCCGCTTCCCCCAATTGGGGGCGACGCCGGAGTAGCCGAAGAAGGGTCCGAGATCGACCTGGACCAAGACAGGGGGAGAAGGACCGGCAAAGGCCCGGTCCTCAAAGAAGACGAGCTCGACCCCCAGACCCAATACGAGGAAAAACGGGGGACAAAGAGGGCCGAGCCCATGGACGAAGTTGAAATCATCTTCGTCGATGAGGAGACTTGCCAGAAGCAACTCCGGATCGGGAGCAAGCTGTCGGGGCCGCTTAAAGCCGAGCTGGTCCAGTTCCTCCGAGAAAATGCAGACGTCTTTGCGTGGACCCACGAAGACATGGTCGGCATCGATCCGCGGGTCGCCTGCCACCGACTGCAGGTCGACCCGACAGTCAAGCTGGTCGTGCAATAGCGGAGGAGACTTGGCCCGGACCGACAACAAGCCCTGGAAGAAGAGGTGATCAAGCTCAAAGATAATGAATACATCCGCGAAGTCCGGTATCCGACCTGGGTAGCCAACCCGGTACTTGTGAAGAAAAGCAGCGGGGCGTGGCGCATGTGTATCGATTTCTCCGATTTGAACAAGGCCTGCCCCAAGGACAGCTACCCTCTCCCCTACATCGATTACATGGTCGACGCCACCTCAGGGCACGAGCTGATGAGCTTCATGGATGCGTACTCCGGCTATAACCAGATCCCCATGCACCCAGACGATGAGGAACACACCTCCTTCTACTCGGCGCGTGGACTGTATTGCTACACGATGATGCCGTTCGGGCTGAAGAACACCGGGGCCACCTACCAACGCCTAGTAAATAAGATGTTCGCTAGTCTGATAGGTGATTGTATGGAGGTATATGTAGATGACATGTTAGTCATGTCCATGTACACATCCAACCATGTAAATGATCTCAATAAAATGTTCTCTATTTTGCGCGATTACTCTATGAAGTTAAACCCGAAAAAATGTACTTTTGGCATCGGTTCGGGAAAATTCTTGGAGTACATAGTCAGCCAGCGCGGCATCGACGCCAACCCCGAGAAGATCAAGGCAGTACAGGATCTTCGGCCGCCGACGTCGATCAAAGGGGTTCAGAGCCTGACCGGCAAACTCGTCGCCCTGAGCAGGTTCATCTCGAAGTCCACCGATCGCTGCAAACCTTTCTTCGATGCTATCAAGAAAAATCATAAGTTCGAGTGGACACCAGCCTGCCAAAAGGCGTTAGAAGTTATTAAGGAGACCCTCAGCCAGGCTCCGACAATGCAGAAACCCTGCCCGGGCGAGATGCTTTATCTATACTAGGGATTTCCGAGGTAGCCGTAAGTGCCGCCCTGATTCGGGAGGAGGACTCAGGCCAAATCCCTATCTATTACGTGAGCAAGGCCCTCCATGATGCCGAGCTGAGGTACCCTCCGATGGAGAAACTTGCCTTTGCCTTAGTAACCGCGGCGCGGAAACTGAGGCCGTACTCCTTGGAGTACTCAATCACCGTCCTCACTGCCTACCCGCTAAGGCAGATCCTGCACCGACCCGATACTTCAGGTCGGATGGTAAAATGGGCGGTGGAGCTAGGGCAATACGATATACATTACCGACCCTGAACAGCAATGAAGGGGCAGGTATTATCGGACTTCATAGCCGAATTTACGCCGAGAGTCGAGGAGACGAAAGGCGAGGAACCTTGGGTGATGTACGTAGACGGGTCCTCCACTGCCGGACGAGCAGGCGGGGAAGTCGTCCTCGTGGATCCCCAAAAAAGGCTCTTCTGCCATTCGATCCAATACCTCTTCCCGGCAACCAACAATGAGGCCGAATACGAGTCATTGCTATCCGGGCTCGCTTTGGCCGAAGCCATGAGTTTGACTGACCTCACCATATACTCTGACTCAATGCTAATGGTTAAACAAATTTCTGGAGAATTCAAGGTCAAAGAACCAAGACTGGTTCCATATTTGGGACCAGTAAAGAAAAAGTTAGCCAAACTCCGAACCCGAATAGAACACATTCCCCGGACGGAGAACGTGCAGGCCGACGCCTTGGCCCGCCTCGCCTCAAGTGCCGGGGTGGAAAGCGTCGAGTACGTACAAGTTGCCCACAAGGAACGACCCTCTGTGATCGGCACCTCCGTCCTAAGTGCCGGTCACGCCTCCGAGGATGAAGGGCCGAGCTGGATGGTCCCGATCCGGTCGTATCTCGAGACCGGTGCGCTGCCGCCTGACCCAAAAGAGGCCAGACAGCTCCGTATCCGGGCAGCTCGATTTACGATCGTGGCCGGTGAGCTGTTCAAAAGGGGGTACTCGGCACCCCTGCTCAAATGCATAGACGAAAAAAGCGCCGAGTACATACTCAAAGAGATCCACGAAGGAGTATGCGGGAACCATTCTGGGGGATACGCCCTCGCTCATAAAGTCCTCAAGCAAGGTTACTATTAGCCAAACCTGAAGAAAGACGCTTTGGATATGGCCCGGAGATGCACGAAGTGCCAAACCTTCGCACCTAACGTTGTCCAACCTTCCCAGCCATTGATATCCATCTTCAGCCCGTGGCCGTTCGCCAAGTGGGGGATCGATCTGATCGGCCCCCTACCCACCGGAAAAGACGGAGTGAAGTACGAGGTCGTCGCCGTGGATTACTTTACAAAATGGGCAGAAGTCGAGCCGCTCGCCACCATCACGGAACAGAAGATGATCGACTTTCTATGGAAGTCCATCATATGTCGCTTCGGGGTGCCGAACTCGATAGTCACGGACAATGGGAAACAATTTGAAGGGAAGAAATTAGAAACGTTTTGCGAAGAACACGACTTCAAACATTTTTCCTCAACACCTTATCACCCCCAATCCAACGGTCAGGTCGAAGCTGTAAACAAAATACTCAAGCAAGGACTCAAGGTTCGGCTCGAAGCCGCGAAAGGGGCCTGGCCAGAGGAGCTCCCAAATATGCTCTGGTCATATCGCACCACAGCCAGGTCATCAACAGGAGAGACGCCGTTCTCCCTGGCGTATAGGACTGAGGCGATGGTGCCCGTCGAGCTCGGCGCTCCGACTTTCCAAGTAACCCACTTCGAGGAAGAATCCAACTCCGAGTCGTTGAGAGCAAACCTCGACTTGGTGGATGAGCACCGGTCACAAGCCGAGCTCAGAAACGCAGCGTACAAAAGGCGAAGTGAGAGGTACATCAATTCCCAAGTCAAATCGCGCTCATATCAGGTCGGCGACTTGGTGTTGAAGAGGGTAACAGGGTCTGACCCTAAACCGCTGAAGCCGAAGTGGGAAGGACCCTAAAAGATCAGCGAGGTCCTCCCCCACGGAGCCTACCGTCTCGAGCACCTGGACGGCACTTTCCACCAATACCCCTGGAATTCGGCATTTTTGAAAAAGTTCTACCAGTAGGTCTAGGACCATCTTGTATTTTCATTTCGCAATTTTACCTTATAACGATCTTGTAAAGATGTGTAACTTTTCATTCGTTTACGTCTGTCTTTAGTAAGTATAGATCGAGTCGATGCGGCGTAATTAACGTAAGGAACGAAGTCTCGACCACGATCAGTACGATGACCTGACCGACACTAGCTGGGCTCAACTAGGAAGCCCAGTCAGGCCGATAATATCTCCGAGTCCGAATGCGAGACCGGTCAGATAAGCTGCCACATAATTATGTGCAGGTCGGGTCAGTACGATGACTTGGCCGGCACGAGCCGGGCTCGGCAAAGCAGCCCCGTGAGGCCATAGCGCCAATGTAAGGAATGAACGACGAGGTCAGACATGGAGCGCGACATGGCCAAACCCTCACAGTAAATGAGAAGTGCCGAGCCCAATCTCGAGGCTCGGCCTTAAATAAAAAGCGCTCAACTCGGCACCAAAACCGTACTTGAAATGCGCGCGTAAGAAAAAGCGAAAGCACAGAAAAGTCGTTCAAACATGAAGCACATAAGTAAAAGCAAACATACCATGCATTCAAAATAGAGTAAAAAAATATCCATTACATATCAAATCGTTTTCAAAAAAGGCCACACGCGGCCAAAACACCACGGCATGCAGGCCGGGAACAACAGGCCAAGAATAAAAACCCTCAGGATACGAGGTCAGGGCCCTCGAGGACAGTCTCGTCGCCCACTCCCACCTCCTCGGCACCTGACGCGCCAGCCGCCGCCTTGATATCAGCCTCGGCCCCGGCTGCCCCTCCGACCTCCGTCTCTTTAGTTGCACAGGTGCCGACCCCCGCCTCGACATCCGCCATCGCCTTCGCCGCGGCAGCCGCTTCCTCATCCTCCTCCATCTCCGCGAGTACCGTCAGGATGACGCCGCGTCTTAGCAGGGATTCGGGGTCAGGGTCGGCCTCGAACGGCTTGTAGCTCGGGAGGAGCTCCCCAGGGGCCAGCCGCCACGTCTGCGGGGAGGGGATGGCGCCGAACTTCTCGAAGCTGACGATGACGTCGTCGGCCAACCTCGAAGCCTCCGAACCACCGCAGCCTCGTCGGCGTCGACCTCGCAGACCTGCCCCTCGAAGTCCATCTCATACCGATTCGCCTTCTCGGAGAGGATGGCCCTGAAGTCCTCAAGGGAGAGCACCCCGGCGTCGAGCCGCTGGAACAGCCAGTAGAGGTTGAAGGCCGCCGACATGTCCATGCTCTCCCTCATCTCCTCGAAGAACTGGACCTGGACCTCAGCGAACGTCATGGGAGGAGGTAGGGCGATGGACTCGCCGTCGATTTGCTTCGCCGCCTCCTTCAAGAGGCAGACCTGAGCGGACATCCTATTCCCAAAGTCCGTAAACTGGGCGACCACCTCGGCGTGCTCTCGGCGTACCCGGTCTAGCTCCTCCGAGTGATTTTGGGAGGCCTTGACCAGGTCAGCTTTATGGGCCTCCTCAGCAGCGGCCACCTCGGCAATCCTCCGCTCCTCGCTGTCGGCCAGGGCTTTCAACAGCTCGGCTATCCTGTCGTCCCGGACCTCGGTCGAGCGGGCCAGCTCCTCCCTGGCCTTGGCCGCGGCCTCCTCCGCCTTCGCCGTCGCCCCCTGCTGGAGGACGAGCTGATTCTCCAACATCTTCGCCCTTTCGGACTCATCCTTCAGCTCGCTGATCCGACCTCTGCAGACTGCGTGATCCTTCTTGAGTTTTGGCAGGTCGGCGCCTTCCTTCTGCGCCTGCTATGCAACGTGAACCAACTCAACCATGGCCCGGCCCATGGTCGCCATGGCGTGAGCAGCAAGTTGGGGCAGGGAGAGCATGGGGATGGCGACCTCGGCGGTGGGGGTCCACGAGGTCATGACGGTCCGTGCTGCCGACATCACCTGCTCAGGCAGGTTATAAGGATTGGGCAAGTCAAACGGAACCGCCGACCTCGAGTCAATGAACCACTGGTCAGGAAACCGCGCGAGGCTCTTCGAGAAACTAACCTGGCGGGCCGGGTTCACCGGGAAGTAGGTAGAGGAGCCGGCCTGATGGACGAAGGCCGATGACTCTTTTGCCAGCGTGGCCCCTTCGGCCCGGGCCGATTTGTTCTTCTTCGACCCACCTCGGCAGGCGGTTTTGGAGGAGCGGAAGCCGAGGTCCCCACCGAGCCGGACCCCGAAGCTTTCTTCTTCGACTGCCTCGTCAAAAAATCCATGCGGCTGGCCATTTTTCTTCCCTTGAGCGGGTTCGGATTGACGCGGGCAAACTTGTTCGCTTCCTTGACCGAGCTAAATCCGCACTCACGAAGGAGGGGATAATAAACTACCAAGTAAAGAATCAAGTGAGAATAAGCAGAATCAGGAAAAACTCATACACACAGACAAAGGAAAGAAGAGATACCGGGCTCAAAAGATTTGCTGTTGTACTCGGGGCAAAGATTGTGCTTGACCAGACTCTCCTCTGCAACAAGATCCTTGTAGAGACGCTTCTCCTCGTCAAGTCCTAGTAGGGTTTCGACCTTCGCGATCAGCTCGTCGCTCGGCTCGACGCGAGGGTTGTGGACTGAAACGCAAACACCGACCTGTTAGCATGGAAAAACAATAAATCATAAGGACGAAAATGAAATGAAAAGGCACTTACAAGGGCCTGAGATGAACTCAGTGGATGGGTGCCGGGCTGCATCGGGCGTCCTCCACTCGCCGCCGACCCAGAACCACTCCGGCATGTAGCCGTGCAGAGATTCGGGGACTTTGTGGATCAACGACTTGTCCACACCCGGAGCGATCGAGTTGTAATAGTTGCCGGTCTCCCCGGATTTCTTGAAAACAAACAAGGACCCCACATCGGCACTGGTCGGGTTCGTCCACCCTTGCTGACGAAACAAAACGATGAGGCCGACAAGCCGAGCAAAAACCTTCGGCACAAGCTGGCTGATGCCGATGCCGAGGTAGCAGAGGATGTCGTTCAGGGCCCCCGGTAGCAGAAATCTGAGGCCGAGCAAGATGCTCGACCGGTAGACGCCGATGCAACCTGGCGGAGGGCAGTGTATGCGCTCGCCCGCATAAGGTGCAAAGATCCTCACCCCGTCGCCGAAGCAGGCCTTGCCCCTCAACTTGGCCAGGTGGAGGTCCGTCAGCACTGAGGGGGTTGTCCAGGCAGTAGCTGAGGCAGAAGATGGCCACACTCGCGGGGGACGGCACCAACACCCAGAAGGAGCCATGGTGGCAGTCATAACCGCGGCGTCGATCTCGGCATCCTCACGAGCCATGGGAACTTGCTCTCGCCCACGGGTGTCGCCCCGAAGAGTCTCTTCGACAAGTTCGGCGTCTACGTCGGATTCAACGAGAGAGGCGGAGCCGGTCTCCTTCTCGGCCTCCTCGGCGTCGGACTGACCTGACCCGAGGTCGATTATCTCGATTGTAGGGAACTCCGAAGGCTCCCCACGGTGCGAGGCCGTCGCCGCCGCCGCCGACGTCACACGAACGGCGGAAATCGGAGTGACCCTGAGCGGCAGCACCGCCCCTGTCGTCGGAGGAGAATAAACGACTAGCTCCCCGGTCTCCTCTGCCGTCAAACCACCATCTCCGGCGGGGAGTTTCGTCGCGTTACCAGAGGGGTTCGACATAATCAAAAAAGGGAAAAGAATCAGAGAAAAGGTAGAATTACCGATGTGGGAATTGCTGAGAGGCTCGAGAAATCTCCAAATCAGCCGTCAACTCTTGCTCGGAAACTCGATTGCTCAAGGGTTTGGTCGCTCAAAAATCGTGAAAGTGAAAAACTCACAGAGGAAGACGACGAAATATATATATACAGGCCATTGATCAACCCTCGCTTGACACGTGGCGTATGATTTGAATTTCAAAATTTAAGACGTGATCCGACGGCTGATAAGGAAGCGATCCGACGGTTCATAAACGACCGCGTAGAAGCCACGCGCCCCAAAAGCCGCCGTTTCAATAAAACGACACGCCACTTAACGCGGACGAATCAATGAGCGACACGTGGAAAGGTTCTGAACCGGCGCGACTTTTCATGACCGACAGGAAGCGTAACGGTCGCGACGCATTAAATGGCCCGTCGCTTCAGGTCAGGGAAGGGCTCGCGTGGCAACGGGAACTAATTTTGCGAAGTAGGACTTACGCGCCGACCTCGGATAAATTCCGAGGTAGCGACCTCACAGAGGGTGCCTAAGGCACCCCTTCTGAGCTCGGGGGCCTATATGTTGACATCCGAGTTCGCTCCTAAGAGAAACCGGACCGGAGACCCGGTCCGGTGCCGAGGTGCCGAGCTGAACTCCAAAACTTCTTGGCCAAGACACCCGCGCGGGTCCATCCTTTAGCCCGGTGCTTGAGACAGTTAAAGTGTAGGTACCGACCTGATGAGTGGCGAGCTGGAGGGAAACCCTCCGGGGGCAATGGAGCAAAATGGGAGTCGAGTGCCGACCTGAGGTATCAGGACGGATCGACCGTGACGGATGCCGGTTTCGATAACAATACAATAATGCTATCAGGAGTGTAATCATTGACGATTGGACGGGGTGTCTTAGCCTATAGGTCTACTTCCGCTAGCCAAGACATAAAGCCTACCAGCATTTAATGACCCCCATGTGTGCATTAAATGTCTGTCAGGTAATGATGAGGAAAATCTCAAATCACATTGAATTCTATCAGGGAAGCGCCGGACTGCTCTGCAAAGATACTGTACGACAAGACCGGTGAATAGTGCCTGAACAGTGCCACATTTAAGGCCACTATAAATAGCAGCCCACTTCATTTAATTTTGGGTTGTTGAATCCCAACTGTCCTAGCTTTTTTCATATTTTCTCTCTCTAGATTCATAAGAAACTCATGTAAGAATTTGTAAGTATTTCGCAAGTGTCGACCTCGTACGAGAGGCCGACCTCGTGATCTATTAATAAAACCATAATTAAACCCCTTTTCCTTGTCTTTTTCTCATTACCTTTCGATCATTTGTCTTTTTAACCGTTAACCAGAAACGTCCGTCAACATATGCGCCGAAGACTGAGGGGACGTTTCGGAGAAGAGGCGACTCTTCAAATTTGCAGAACTGCGAACAAAATGCGATGAATCGAACTTCATTCGCATAACGTAATGACAATAAATTACATTCTATTTCGGATATCTAGTGAAAAAAATATATGTAAAATATAAATAATTAATTTTAATGCGCCGACCTTTTCAGTAAAACAGCTGTCATTTAAATTGAGAGTCGAAAAGACGCAACCTTTAATCGCAAAACGGCGAACAATGTGCGATAAATCGCATATCATTCGCATACCAGAAATTATGGAGGGAAAAAATCCCGCCCACTGAATTAAACATTTTAGAGCAGTGCCACAAGCTCGAAGAAGAATGAAATTAAGTTCCAAGTGAAGGATAAACAATAATGAAATGAAAGTGATAATAGAAGAAAGCCACTTATTAAATAATATAACAATGTTCAAGCTCAATCTTAGATAAAATGTTGATTAGGAGTTAAGGTAGATAGATAGATAGATAGATAATATTGTTTAATAATGTGATTATGTTTGAAAGTGATAATAGAAGAAAGCCACTTATTAAAAAATATAATAATGTTCAAACTCAATCTTCGATAAAATGTTGATTAGGAGTTAAGGTAGATAGATAGATAGATAGATATTGTTTAATAATGTGATTATGTTTGAAAGTGACAATAGAAGAAAGCCACATATTAAAAAATATAATAATGTTCAAGCTCAATCTTAGATAAAATGTTGATTAGGAGTTAAGGTAGATAGATAGATAGATAGATAGATATTGTTTAATAATGTGATTATGTTTGAAAGTGATAATAGAAGAAAACCACTTATTAAAAAATATAACAATGTTCAAGCTCAATCTTAGATAAAATGTTGATTAGGAGTTAAGGTAGATAGATAGACAGATAGATATTGTTTAATAATGTGATTATGTTTGAAAGTGATAATAGAAGAAAGCCACTTATTAAAAAATATAATAATGTTCAAGCTCAATCTTAGATAAAATGTTGATTAGGTTTGATTAGGAGTTAAGGTAGATAGATAGATAGATAGATAGATATTATTTAATAATGTGATTATGTTTGAAAGTGATAATAGAAGAAAGCCACTTATTAAAAAATATAATAATGTTTAAGCTCAATCTTAGATAAAATGTTGATTAGGAGTTAAGGTAGATAGATAGATAGATATATATTGTTTAATAATGTGATTATGTTTGAAAGTGATAATAGAATAAAGTCACTTATTAAAAAATATAACAATGTCCATTTTATACATTATTATGAACGGTAATTTAAAGAATAGACTATTATATCATAAGATATAAATTAAAGTATTAGTTTAGGGTTTAGGGTTTAGGGACTTTTTAGGGGTATGCGAATTCGCATTTCTACAAGAAAGTTTATTTTTTATTTCTTTCATCTTTCAGTTATGCGAATTGCCGCATATTGCTCGCATACCCCCATCGCACTTCTACTCGAAAGTTTATTTTTTATTTCTTTCATCTTTCAGTTATTCGAGGGGGTATGTGAATTGCCGCATATTGCTCGCATACCCCCTTCGCACTTCTACTCGAAATTTTTTTGAAATTCTCTATTCTATGACATACAAAATTGCTACATACAAACGTCGCATATTATTCGCCGAGTTGGTGCATAATAATTTTTTTGAAATTTTGAAACCGCTGACAGTTAGAATGTTACGGCCGATTTCAAGGCGTCTTTTCTGCTTTTTGAAACGTCGTTTCCTCCGTCTACATAAAGCGTGTAATCTTCGATCCTTATCATGCCCCTTCTCTTTTTTCCCCTCCGGCCCCCAGAACTCTTTGGTAATGGCCCTCCGTTTTTTCCTTCTCTTGTATATGAGAACTAGTTCGCCAGAGATAAAGCAGAATTATAAATATTCTTTCATTCGACCTGTGAGGCAATTCTTTAAGATTACTGTGTCCGAATTAAGAACTCCTAACCTTCCGAATTCGCCGGAGGAAAAAATTCAACGAGCGGAAATTCTGCTATCCAACTTTATTAACGTGGCCCTCGGAGGAAACATATATGCCGAGACAGCGATGATGAAGATCAAACCTCTGGGCCCGGGTATTGCCGGATCAACTGTGGGAAGGTTGAAGGTCGGGACGACGTGCGTCGGCGGCCGGGGCATAACAGCCGGCCCTCTGTCAGAGGCAATGCTGGCCTCAATCCTCTCGAGGTTGTGGTCGGCCAGGTCTTCATGACAGAAGAAGGTGGTTGGTCAGCGGGGATCTCTTCCCGAAACCCGTCTGAGCCTATCGGTTGAGAGCGGGTCGTCGCACTCGTGGTGGTCGAGGCTGACCTCATGCTGGAGTTCTACCTGGAACTCCACACACAAGCTCGGCCTACGGCTCCTCTTTCTGGAGTTTGGCGGCTGTGGTAGCTCGTCGGCTCCCTCGTCCTAGCTTTTGTTAGGATCGTCCTTCGATTTTTTTTTTTTTCACCTTTGTAATCGTCTGGGGTTGAAGGTACTGCAAAGTAGTAGTGTAGGGATTTCTGTTCGATCTTTTATTCTGCAAAATACAAACGTCGCATATTATTCGCCTAGTTGGTGCATAATATTTTTTGAAGAATTTAATTTTTGGAAAACACTAAACAGTTTAGGCTAATGAACCTGCGACATTTAGTCGAAACAATTTCGCATGCCAACCGCACAACATTCGTAGTATGATCGAAGAATTTTTTAAATAAAAATTGTTTTTGAAAATTTTCTATTTTGCGACACACATAATTGCGACAAACAAACGTCACATATTATTCGCCGAGTTGATGCATAATCATTTTTTTTGTAGAATTTATTTTTTGGAAAATTCTAAACAGATTAGACTAATGAACCTTCGACGATTAGACCAAAAACTTTCGCATACCAACCGCACAACATTCGTAGCTTAATCGAATAATTTTTTTTTTTTTAAATAAAAAATGTTTTCGGAAATTTTCTATTTTGCGGCACACAAAATTGCGACATACAAACGTCTCATATTATTCCCCGATTTGGTGCATAATAAGTTTTTTTTTTTTTTAGAATTTAATTTTTTGAAAATTCTTGTTTAGGCGAATGAACCTGATATTATTAGTCGAAAATATTCCGCACAACAAACGCATAACACTCGTAATATAATCGGAGAATAATTTTTTTCTAATATTTGTTTTTGGAAATTTTCTATTCTTGCGATATACAACCGTCGCATATTATTCGCCTAGTTGGTGCATAATAAGTTATTTTTTTAGAATTTAATTTTTGGAAAATTCTAAACAGTTTAGGCTAACCTATCGTTCCGAAAAAAAAAATTAACAGTTTAGGCTAATGAACCTGCGACAGTTGGTCGAAACAATTTCTCATACAAACCGCACAACATTCGTAGTATAATCGAAGAATTTATTTTAACAAAAATTGTTTTTAGATTTTCTATTCTGCGACACACATAATTGCGCAAACAAACGTCGCATAATTCATTCGCAGGTCAACCGCAAGGTATTTGCAGACCCCTTTTTGTGTAAAACAATTATTATTAAACAATTATTAAAATATTTTTGTGTTTGAAATGGTCTGATAAATGCGATTCTTTATGCGACCATCTCGCGACGGATATGCGTTTGTTCGCAGGTCTACCGTAGGGTATTAAACTGCCAAAGGGATACGGAAACTAAACTATTATTTTATTTTTTTATTAAAAAATACAATTGCATCGGAATTGCGAAAGTATGGCGCTTGTTATGCGAATATTACTCGACTGCTGTTTTTTCGCTTATTTTGTCGTATAGTTTATTATTTAAAACAAAAACAAAAAGCGAAACGTCTCATATACGCTACTTTCACAGTTGCACCTCTCCAGAGAAGAAATCAAAAAAGAAAGAGGGGCGAAAAATTGGGATTCCATCTTGCGACATTAATTCGCATATCTGGAAGCAAAAGAACTGTTAGAAATTTAAAAAGAAAAAAAGAACCAAAAATTATGAACGACGTCGACATTATGGACTTCTTAAGAGATGATGAAGAATTGAAGAATCTAGCTATTCAAGTGGCGGCCGACCAAGCGGGTGGCTTAATGGCTATTACGGCCTGCGACTCAACGGCTAGCGTAACGGGTATGGCGGGCGGCAACTCAGCGATTGAAGGCACGGATCCAGAGGCCATCTCTTCTGGAGAGGTAACTTCCATTTGTTGCAGTTATTTAATTTAAGTTATTTAATTTCATCTGCTTTAATAGTTAAGAAATAGTTGTTTTTATTTGATAATGCATAAGTTATTTGATTTGAATAATTAACAACAAGAACAACAACAACAATGCGATTGTTTAGGATTGGTCGTACAAGAGAAAGGAACTGATCGATAAATATAAAGGGCTGAAGATCAACGTTTACAGCCGGCAGTTGATATGTTCTAATATCAATAACGAGTTGGCCAACGTTGAAGGGGCCTTGACTGCTTTCCTGGGCTCGGTCTTTGGTCCGTTCCTTCAGTTTGATGATAATTCTAATGTCTCTGCAAAGGCAATGCATGGGGTTCTTTCGCGCGAGGTGACTCATGTCGGTCAGAACCCGAACGAGATGTGGTTCCGTATTGGTAGCCATTTTACCCAATTCTCCGCCCATTAGTATGTTGTGGTGACCGGGGCTTGCTTTTGGATCGTCTGCGTTTGACCCGAACTCAACGCCTCCTCCTCCTCCATCGTCGATTTTCATTGAGAAATATAAAGGCAAGCGGATCACTATGCATAAGTTGCGTGGTGACTTCAAGGCGGGGTAGTTCCGTACCTCTCGGGATGTGATAGTGAGAGTGGCGAAGATGTTAATGCTGATGTACTTTATCATTCCTCATGACGACAGCAAGCCTCGGTATATTGATAACAATTGTGGGCTTTGCTTGAGGAAGACCAAATGTGGGAGAAATTTTCATGGGGGAGTTACTCGTTTCAGTACCTGTTCGACTACTTGCAGACGCCCAAGTACTATAATATGAAATATCATATCTACGGATTTCATTGGGTGTTTCTAGTAAGGTGCACGAGGCAATCCCTGAATTAGGTCGTACATGTGGAACATGTACCTCGGTGAAACATCCACCACGGCTGGTTCACTGGAAATTCCCGAAGGTCACCCTTCTAGATACATTTTTTGACCAACAAGTATTATTTGATCCTAAACATTTTTTATTGGAATCGTTAGCAAGTGATATCCGAAATTCTGTTTTAAGTCTTAACGATTTCTGATGATTTCTTTATCTTTATTTTTATGTTCTATTTTTTAAAATTTAGTTGGAGGTGCATGAAACGCTGGATCTGTATGAGGAGAATGGCGTGTTGGACCTCTCGACTTTGAATGTTGAGGGGCCTCGATTTTTGCGATGGATTTACCTGGCCAGTCGCCGTATGCAAGAATCGGCACAGCCGTCCACGTTGGCTCTGCAATCTCAAATTGCAGGCGACGCTGTGCACCCGAGGAAGTGGGCCCGAACTGAGGGTGAAGATAGTCCGATGCACCAGGAGGAGGTGAGGCCAACGATGGGTAGGCCTTTATTGAGGATATTCGGGCGTGCGTACGGGCTGAAATGGATAATGTTATAGCCAAAATATCCTCTGAGGTGTCGGCAATCATTCTACGGGAGTTACCGACTATTATTCGACAGGAGTTGGCCAATTTGTCGCACCCCCATCTGAGACAGCCTCCTCCCGAGTCCGAGCCAGCCGCCAACTCGACAAGATAGCGTTCCCCCACCCACTCCTCGACGAGACAATGTTCCCCCACCTGCTCCCATGAGAAACAGCGTTCCCGCACCCCCTCCGAGACAACCCCTCCGAGAAACCGTCACCCCCTCCCCTAAGAGACAGCGTGCCCCCACTCCCACCTCCGAGACAGCCGTCAACAATCCCCTCACTGAGACAGCCGTCGATCCCACCTCCACCTCTGAGGCAACCGCCGCCAACCCCTTCACCCCCAAGACAGTCGTCCCCAATCCCGTTCCCGAGACACCGGTGCTGCAGTCCACTTCTTGGACGTGCTGTTATAAGTCCATATCGTCCCGACGAGAACAGACGGTATGCCAAAGATGAGCATGCGTTTGAACGGTTCCTCAAATCCACGAATAAAAAAATGTAAGTACATCCAAAAGATCTTTTATTGTTTAAATTTAAAAAAAAAAAAAAACTTTCTAATATATTATTTAATAGGAGGAATGTCGGCTTTAAATATGAGGTGGGCCAGCACTGGTTTAAGGAGTTGATTGATCCGGCTGAAATGATGTCGCAGGAGGTATGTATATGTTTGTCTTGTAATATTTTAACGTATAAAAATGAATTGATAGATGATGGTTGGTTTGATTTTATAAAACAACACGTGAATGCATACTTAGAGATTATGCAAAGCAATCCACTATTTTTGGGATTCCAGCCATAAGACAAGATGTTGGGCACTTATACCATCGTGCCGACTACGTTTTTTGTGAGATTATTTTAATCCTTTCTCTTTTCCTCGCCATTCCAATTTTATTAATAATTATATTAATTACATTATTATTTATTATTTTGTTGTATTTTATATAGTGGATTCTGGGGGGAATTGGAGAAGGAGGTCCATGCTAAAAAAAAGCTAGCGGACTCGGACAACCTCCAATCTTTGATTCGCTATGCGAATGAGGGGGTCAGCGATTGGGGATAATCCGTGTACTTGAGGGAAGATTGAATGTATAAGTTTTCAATGATTCCGAATCAATTAATATTGCAATCTTTCCTAAAAATTAGTGAATTTCTCACAACTCAATGCAACAGATTATTGGAGTTGTGAATTTGTCGCAGCACTACGTAGCTTTCCAGATCCTTTTACTCGAGGGGAACGATATGTGTGTTTGACCCCCTACGGCATACGTATCAAAAAAAGGCGGACAAGCACATTCACGAATCCCGCGTCAAAGCACTCAAAAAAATTTAAAATCTAATTCCATTGATTGCGACGTATGCGGGAGTAGAGAGGGTGAGCAAGAAGTTCGTTTTGAAATTCATGAACCTCAAAAATATTATCTTGCAAGATGATAGAATTTCTTGTGGCGTATGCGTTGTGGAGATGGTACGAACTTTGCTAACAGGGAGGAAGCTCTTAGGCAAGTCTAACCAGCAGTGGTCTACGGACATGAGGCGCAAATTGCTCGACAAATTTTTCAGTTTAGTATAGATCCAGAAACAATTATCGCCCAAGTTCTTTAATGACTCATGTAATAGATTTTTTTTTTTTTTAGCATTTTATTATAAACTTTCGAGTAGGAGTGCGAAGGTGGTATGCGAGCAATATGCGGCAATTCGCATACCCCCTCGCATAACTGAAATAACTGAGATGAAAGAAATAAATAAAACTTTCGAGTAGAAGTGAGAAGGGGGTATGCGAGCAATATTCTGTAATTCGCATACCCCCTCGCATAAAGCCATAACTGAAATATGAAAGAAATAAAAATAAAAAATAAAAAATAAACTTTCGAGTAGAAGTGCGAAGGGGGTATGCGAGCAATATGCGGCAATTCGCATACCCCTCGCATAACTGAAATAACTAAAAGATGGAAGAAATAAAAAATAACTTTCGAGTAGAAGTGCGAATACGGTATGCGAGCAATATGCAGCAATTCGCATACCCCCTCGAATAATTTTTTCGACTAATAGTCGTAGATTCATTAGCCTAACAAGAAAATAATTATTTAATGGGCGAAGGACCGATTCGTATATCGAATCTCCGCATATTCGTGCCAGAACAGTCGCATACTTTAAACTCATAATTTTCTCGCTCATGCTCATATCGGTCGTTTTTCTATCGCCTAGTTTATCGCATATGTTTTCGTACTTTCTGGAGTGAAAAACTTAACTTTTTATTGAGCGGTGTAAAAGACTTAATAGATTTTCAAAACAGGGTGAAAATGGCTATTTTCACGTTTCTAATTATGCGGCTCATTTATACATTCATTTATTATATTGCATATAATTGTGTGAATTGAAGTGAAAGAAATTGTTTTATGGGACAGTGTGATAAAAGAATGTGCATTTGTTAAATAAAAAATTGTCCCAAAAAATAATCCAGCAAAAAAAATTTAAAAATATTCATATCCAGTCACCCAAAGGATCTATTTCACATTTAACATAATAGGTTGCGGTACCACGGACATCAACTTGTACAGAAAAGAATCGCAGAAAAAAACTGATTGTATTATAACAACAATCACAAACTTATTTATTATTTCTCTATTAATATGAATTGGAAGCAAAGTAAAGGAATGAATTATGCTATACAACAAGAGAGGATTTCCCCCCAAAAAAGAAAAAACTAAAAGCAAGAAACGAAAGCAGCAGCTATACAGAGAAACTTTGCTACATATATGAAAAGAACATGTACAGTGCGCGGTGAGTCCTGTTTTGATATGATTTACTTTCATTCATCTATACGTTGTATCTCACCCATCATGATCCGATTGCTGGTCACCTTGAAACCTAGAAGAGCTGGGTCAATTTGCCTACCTTTCTTCCCTCTTTTTTTGTTTTTTTGGGAGCCCCCAGCAGCTGAGGCCCCACCATCGGACAAATCAGGCAGAGGAGGCTTCTTCAGCATCTCACTGAAGGAAGTCATCTCCATAGTATCTGTAGCTGTAGCATCATTACAGGATGATGTCCGCCGGAACCCCACAACAACATCGTCCCTTCTTCCACCTACAAACCATCAAAATTTGTTTAGTGGAATGAATGTAAGAATAAATGAATGATCAAATAGGATATTCAAGAGATCCATCCCAACCTACACTCACCATTCGCAACATTTTTTCCTCTGCCTGAAACAGCTGCATCACCATTCACCTCCGACAACCCTTCCTCAGAAGATGAGGCTCTTGGACGCCTCAGCAACACATTTTCTGCTCCTTTTGCATTCCAAGATCGCGACCTATTTACAAAAATTCTATACATTCAGTTGAAAATAGTATCAACCAGCCAAATGTATGACTCGCAAGCAACAAATTCCAACGAACGATTATCATCTCACTATCTGGCTTTTATAATACTTGTAATACACAACAGAGTTGCCCAAATCAAGGACCTTTCCTTTTCCATCACTACTATGCAGAGAAATCAGTCCGTCCAATATATAGGATATGAGAGAATATTAATAAAGTAATAAGTACTGTACTAAAAATCGGCCTAGGCGGCCACCTCCAATTTGCATGAATCGGCCGAAAACCTCGGGGTCAGGCAGCAGTGTGTGGATTTATTATAAACTGATTATTTTGTAGTTAGTGAAAATAAATAAATAAAAAAAAAGGTATTTAATCTTAATTTCTAAACCCCGACTAGGCGCTCTAGGCGCTAGGCGTTGGTCGAGCGCCTACTAGTAGTAAGTAACAGAATGACCGGCCATATTATCTCACCTATCCTTAGTAGTGTCCTCCAACAAGGACCCGCCTTCTCCAATCTTCTCGTTGTGAAAACCTGATCATTGACAGAAAATGTTACTCGTTGAATGGAAGGAACAAACAAAACAAAGGAAAGAAGAGCACAAAATATAGGAGGAAAATAAAAACATCACCAGTGGAGCTAAGTGGCTTGTGCCGGGCAAGGGCATTAGCTGGCATTTCACCTTGGTCCATAGATATCAAGCCAGCCTGCTCAACTACGCCTTCTAGAGCCTCAGAAATTATTCCCTGAATTTTACCATCATTGATGAGAACTCTGTTTCTTTCTTCCACATTTGAGAGAGGTACCTCTTTGTCTGCCTTGCTACGCATAAAACTGTCATGGCTTACCTGAGAGCTTTCATCAATGTCTGCCCCAAATGGTCTTCCTTCAACTAATGCTATGCCTTCAGATCTATAAGATAACCCACCAATTTCATGGTCTTTGGTTATCCCCTCAGACGGTCTATTCTGTGTTGGTCTGCCAGAATCAGACCCATAAGACCCAATGGTGAATGAGTCGTCAAAACCAGATTCTTGATCTGAAAGAACATTAAATGACTGGTTCGCCATGCTTGCCCCAGAATAATGGCTTGAAGATGGCCTCCTCTCATGCGCTATTCCATTAACATCGTCTACCTGTTCACTTGACGGGTGACCGGACTTCTGGCGTAGTAGCTCCATTAGCAAGCGCTTAGAACTGTCGTCATTTGCTCCAGCAGACATCCAAAAACTAGAGTCTTCAGTACCCCATGTAGCATCCAATTCCCTTCTGTGTCTCTCACTATGAAGATGCAGTTGTTGCATTCTTGACTCCATCAAAGCATTCGACATTTGATCATTATTATTCATAGGCCATTTACCCTCTGTTGTATCGCGCGAAACATGGAACTGATTTGGAACCAAAGGGTGGTTTGTATGCTGAGAATAAAGACTGGATGAGAAACCACCACGTTGCAGCTGGGAAATCTGCTCTTGCATTTCTAAACCTTGAGGTCTAGCCATGGAATTCACAAAATCACAATTCAATCCACCATCCACAGGCAACGACGTAGAACGCTCGAAAGGTAACATGCTGTGGTCAAGAAGACCATGTTGAAGTCTATCTTGTACTGAATGATTCCTAACAAGATGACCGAGATGCTCCTCGGAAGATGGCATTTTCTGGGGATAAAAGTCCAAAGGTCCAAACCCAGCAGATATAGCTCTATGAGAAGCAGGATTCCCATGGAACTGACCTGCTTCATCATGTGACCATCCAGGATTGATATTCCTTTCTTCTTCCATATCCAGTCGCTGCCTCAGCCCCAACGGTAATTGTTGCCTCCTATGCAGCTGATTTTGCTGAATAACCTGTTGATCGAGGGAGTGGACCTGACCATGCCTTCCACGAGATAAACGCTCCAACAAATCATTGTGATGCTCTTCATGGAGCATTTGACCAAATTTTGCTTGAATTAGCTGTTCAACAGATGGATCCAGATGCCGTGGATATTGGGAACGCGGCTGCAGCTCATTCAGGATTTGTTGCTTCAGTATCACCTGCTCAAGAGCAGCACTGGATCTAAGAGCCTCAAGACGAGACTGCCCACGACCAGAGTCTCGCATTTGACTTTGCAGTAGCTGCTCAAGAAAGACTTTCCTGGCCTGAGACTGCTGTTGCTCTTTCAACAGCATTTGCTGTTGATGGAACTGCTGTTGCTGCAGTTGCTGCTGTTGAAGTTGCATCTGCCTCTGCTGTTGCAACTGAATGGCCAAAATGTGTTCCATATTTTGCGCTGATTGACTGGCCAGCTGCTTGTGGTGCATCAATTTCGGAATGGACCCCCCTTCAAGCATTGCTTCATTCAAGTGTCTATTGTTGGATAGCATCGCATTATGTGGCTGAAGATGCTGCTGCTGAAGTTGTTGCGGCAACAGCTTTTCTGCTAAATCATAATGGCTGTATTCTTGGTTCACCCTTGAAGGATGTCCAGCATCGATAACGTCATGATACAAGTTGGAATCCGAACGTGCACTGCAGCTATAAGCATCACTCCATTCCTCAGGGGCATGATTTGGCTTACCCATTGCATCAAAAGGAGCAAGGCTTCCAGAAACAGGGTTTACAAATTTATCCTGTGCAACCCCGTTGCGTGTAGATGTCTGATCATTACTCGAGTATGTGCTCTCAAGCTCAGACCATAACAAACCAAGAGGATGCAACTTACTATCTTTTTTATTACAGCCACCAGAATCTGTCATTTCATTATTAAGATAAGATTGGTTGCCACAATTTGTAGCAAGTTCACCATATTCTCTGGGCATCTTCCCTATGGCTGTGCTACCACTTCCAGGTCTTCCAGGAAACACGATTTCTGTTTAAAGAATAATTTGCAGCGAACAGTCAGAACCGAATGAATTCTCTAAATAGTAAAAGAACTAGTTGACAAAATAACTACGAGCATACCTTCATCCAGCGGACCAAAATCATGAGAGTTTTCTCCCTGGGAGTACAAGTTTTGTGATGGTTGACGTTGATTTTCACTTCCTCTTGGTTGAGCTTGCTGTGGAGGGTTAGCATCAAAATCAGACAACTGCCAGCCAGAGCCATTCATTACATTGGAAGGACCCCTTTCAAGAACAGGATCGGACTCCATCACCGCAGATTTCTCTATATTAGAACTTAAATCAGTTCCACTATCGTACTCATTTCGAAATGTCAAATGAGGCATCACATCTCCCAATTCTTGGAAAGGTGCCTGATCAGGAGCATCTTCCAAACGGACAGGTAAATCAGTCCCAAAAAATCCTTGCTCAAACCATGAAATGATGTCCACACCAAGAAAAGGACCCTGGATCTCTCCTTGTGGATCCCGATAGTATAAACTTAGTTCCTCTGGGGGGATTCTTACATGTAGCTGATATTCATTTCTTCCACTCCTTATCTTGGGTCGCTGACCATCGAAATGTTCCCCAGATGTAGGCACAGAGTTCCCATCACCCAGAAGATTATTATTAACATCAAATAACATGGCAGAGTTGACACTGTCAAATAAAGTATCCTGCTTAACTGCAGAATTTGCTCCTTTGAGCTGAAAGGCATCAGATTGAGCACCATTAAAAGTGTGCAAGCTACTACCCAGTTCGTTTCCAATCATAGCCACTGGAGCTTCATATTTTTCTTCATGACCAGCAAATTTCTCTACGGTGCAGAAACATTTTTTTAGATTTTTACGAAAATGAAAAAGAACTATACAACACTTCAAATCAGCATTCACACGATTTAAATACCTTTTCTCGGTGAACTATGGTACAAGATGCTATCACCACTGTATTCATGAATATCAACTGATGTTTTCTGAAAGTTATGCACCTCTTCACCGACATCAACTGAGAAGGATGCTTGTCTTCCCTCAAAAAATTCAATGTCCGCCAATTCTAGAAAAAAAAAATGGAAAGAAAAAACAGTAACACAACTAACAGCCAATTAAAAATTAAATCTAGGTAATATGGAAGATGTTCTAAAGAGTGTCAAAGCTTAAATTACCTGAAACATTTTCCGTGGACCTGCCCTTCTTAAATGAACTGTATGATGCTCCACTGCTTGTTAATTTACCCTTCCATATGTCGTTCAAGATGGCCTGTAAGGAAGAGGAGCTCAACACACTTCTACTAGTAGTATCCATGCATAATATTAAAGTTATGAGTAAATAACAAGCTCACCTTCTGCTCAGCATCAGGAGCAACAAAAGCTAAAGGCTCAACAGCCTCCAGTTGAGTTATAGGGGATACTTTCTCAAGATGTTCCGGTATGTGGGCAAGAGAAGAATCCAGCTTCTGCTTACGATATACATCAAGAAGTTTTCCCCTAGGGTAAACAAATGTTCCAACAAGTAGGGCTGGTTTCCCCAGAACATTTCCAATCTTTTCATATTCAGGGGAACCAATTGGACCTGCAGACGTAGATCTTACGATAGAAACACTTGACCTACCACGCCCTACAGCAAAGCCCACATTGGAGCCCTCGACTCGTCCCTTTTCATTTCCAAACCCTGGTGCAACACGGTAACCCGACCCGCCTGGATTTCCGTCCATCCTGTGTCGCGGCCTCCACTTATCACGAGAATCTGAATCACGCTCAGGAACAGAACGATTACTCGAAACAAATGGTTGAGTTTCAGTCAGTGACTCTTCCTTCTCCGTCTCCACTTTTCTCTCCAACCGAGTATCTTTTTCTTTGTCATCAGGACCCCACCTTAAAGACCATTTGCTGTCACGCTTAGTTTCATTCCCAGAATTGCGACCGCTAGCATCATGCCACCTTTCAGCAGCAGGCATAGATCTGTTGTCAGTTTGTTCTCTGGCTGGAGCATTTTCAACACGTCTCTCCATCTTCCTGCGATCCCTTCGACCAAGTAATCCAGTTTCCCTTTCTTCTTCACGCCAGCGGCGCACACCCTCAGGTTCAGGAGCAACTTTTCTCCAGTCCTTTCTTTCCTCAGTCGCATCAGCACGCCAAACCTCATTCTGGTTCACATCTGCAGAACTACCAAGAGAAAGAGTGCTGGGCCCTCGGGTTTCCTGACAAACATAAAAATGTTCCCAATGATGGATCAGAACATTAACAATACACTCATGAAAGGAGAGTTTAGAAATTAAAAAAGGACCAACAATTTCAATGGATGTATACAAAATACGTAGTCAGATATCAAATTGAAGACAAGACTGAAATATAGACCCCTCTTATAGCAAGAACATGGAGATCATTTTAGTTTAGTTCACACTGTATGCAATAAAGATAAATAAGTGAAACGAGACTCTTTGAGAAGTCATATAGTTACTTGAGACCAATAATCAATACAGCATAGATTTCCAGCAAAGTCCATAATGCAGCAGGGCACAGTGCCTAATGTTACTAACTTCAAATGTATTTATAGATGCAATTTTGAAAGCCTTCAAATCTCAAATATACATAACAAATCCCATGACAGGCATATATAACCAGAGTACCAATCAAGGGATTGAGATCTCAGAAATCGACAAATATTCGATTTAAAACTATAAACACTGTGCATGGTTATGTTACGATCATAATCAAGAGAGAAAATGTGACAGGATCAATGGTTCAGTTTACCAATTTAGACTCATTTGGCTTAGCATACAGCCATTGCGGAGACAATGGAATGCTCTCAGACACTGCTTGATCTGTGCCAACGAACAAACGGAATAAGCAAAAGGAAAGCAGGGAAGAAAAAATCATGAGCAACACAACCGTACATACCATAATATCTTAAAACGCTTACTCACCCTTTGATTCATCCAGTAATCCAGACAATTCCCTGTCTTCATCATTTCCCATTGAAGCTTCATTGAATAATATTATAGAAATACATCAATATTAATGGAAAAAATATTAATCTCTGATGAAACTTAAACAAGTTGAACTGGAAAATTCAACAGAGATTCAAAGCTGATAGAAACACTACGCATGTTCTGAATAGGTGCGGGGAAACTAAAATAGGAACTTAAAATTGATTTCCGATTAAAAACATTTAACCACCACCCAGCTTTTTGACAAAATATTACAAAAGGGAACAGTAAAGGAAATTTTCATTAATCCCAGAATCACTAAAAGCATTGAATTCAACAACGATTAAAATAATACTTTGAGTGAAGATCTTCGGACCAAATTAAAGGCATTAGATTAGTACATCAAAAGACAGGATCCAGCATACGATAGCCAGATCTAATCGAGCATAATAAATCAGAGCGCGCAAAAATTTGACACGAAATCTATATCCACGATCTACCTTCCGGAGTCCACGATTTTTCGGGCAGCTTGGATGTAATGAGATCCTCCGGAAGGTCTAACTTACTTCCCGCCATTACCGGGAATAGATATCTCACAGAATTTCACCAAATAATCAAAACCCTCAATGAAAATCACACCAACGCTAATAGTGAGTGAAATATAAAGAAGTAGTGAGATGTAAATTGGCGATTAGCAATACAAATGATTCAGAACAAAACAGGTTCCCGAAGCAAATTGATAGACGCAAACATAAATGAATGTGTAGGTGGAGCGAGGATTAGGGTTTGTGAGAGCACTTGACTTGAAAAATGCAGAGAGGAAAAACGCAGTGGGAGGAAAAAAAGAGAGGGTTTGGGTGGTCAGAACAACGATCAAAAATTCCGGGGGTTGATTTGTGAAGGGTGTTACTATTTATTCACTGTTCTTTATTGAATTATTTATTTATATAAAAATAAAAAAAATTAAGTGGACAGAAATAAAAAAAATTAAAGAAGTGGAAAAAAATCAAAAGCACGTATTTACAGAATACGTTTTTCAAAGATAAATGTATTCCCAAAAATTAAAGAAGTGGAAAAAAATCAAAAGCACGTATTTACAGAATACGTTTTTCAAAGATAAACGTATTCCCTGAATACGTTTTTAGTAAAAAAACGTATTTTGTGAATACGTTTTGCTTAAAAACAATTAATTAAGGTGCTTAACGTAATTAAATTAATTAAAACAGGTTAAAACGTATTATCGAAATACGTTTTCTGGAAAAAATATTTAAAAACGTATTCTTGGAATACGTTTTATATATAAAATTAATATTTTTAACATATTTTTTCCGAAAATAATATTTGAAAAGTAAAACGTATTTTGAAAATATGTTTTTCAATCTATTTTTGCCCTAAATTGATTTCGCCCTAATTTTATCCCCAAATCGATTTTGACCTAATTTTACACAGTACAAAAACGTATTTTGAAAATACGTTTTTCTAGCTAATTTTGCCCCAAATTGATTTTGCCCTAATTTTATCCCCAAATTGAATTTGACCTAATTTTACACAGTACAAAAACGTATTATGAAAATACGTTTTACTGTGCAAAAACAGTAATTCACATAAACAAAATTACAAAAACACACCTGTTAATCGAGATCGATTCCACAACCAAATATAAACTCACAAAACCCATATCAACCATGTCAAAGAAACAACAATGAAGCACAATAATTCATTTTCCAAATATAAAAATCCAAACAAGTTCAAATATCATTACACATAAATCCACCACGAAAGAAAAAAATAAATATATATGTCTACAAAATGTCTCCGAATACAACACAACTAACTAGGAGTGTATCGATTCGTAGGGTTGCGCGGTCGGGAGCTAGCCCGACGCCGTGGTGGTCGTGAAGAAGACGATGCTGTGGGCGTGGTAGGTTCTTCTTCTTCTTCTTCTTCTTCTTCTTCTTCTTCTTCAGCTGAGTAATTCATTTTTTAAAGAAATCAAAAAATCGACTTAACAAAAATCACATAAATAAAATTATATTTTTGTTAAGTAAAAATGTTTACCTTCTTCTTGTTCTTCCTCAGGCCCGGGGTCGGCAACAGGTTCGCGGTGACGTCGTCTTCTACCTCCACGAATATGGGGAGGAGGTTGATGCCTCGCTCGGTGTAACTGCGTCCTCTGGGGTTGGACGTAGCTCTCTTGTGATAAAGCTTGGCTCGACGACGCCCCTTGACCGATCTCTCCGCCTCCGACAGTTAGAGAAGTGAAGAGAAGACTCTTGGCATATTGGATTGCCGCCTGCATCTCCGGATGGGCTGTATGATATAGATGTTCAACATTGGATAACACGTTATAAGCCCCCTCCATGCCGCTAGCCTGAAAATTTAATTCAAAGTAATTTTTATGAAACGCAAAAAATTAAAATAATAATAGAAAAAAAAAACATACAAATTATAAATACTTACATCGCACTTCCAATGCTCGGCAAGTGGCTGATAGCCTCCGTCCTGTTGTACCACCAGGTACTTGGCAGGGTCACTGATTAGTCTCACAGTCCTGCTGTGAAACCAATCAAGGTAACCCTCGCCAGGCTGTACGAATGACGCCACACGCTCATCAGGGAGGACATTTTGGTGTCTTTGGTCGACCCAAACATTCCCAAACTGGGAATGAAACTCGACCCAATCATATACTCCCCTCCCGGTCATTCCCTGGCCTCGGTGGTGTGTCTCCCAGTCGACCTCACCCGCAATGATCGGAGTGTCGGGGATGGACTGATGACACCCGAATTGACGGAGGACTCTACCCGGCTCGTGGGTTTCACGGATGTCCCAACAGAACATCCAGCCCCTATACATCCAGAGGCTTGAATGTTCTGTACACTGGGCCGGGAGAGCCCTAGCATTCAGGAGCTCTTCATACGGCATCCAATCGAACTGTAAAAAACAAAAATAATAATAATAAGAATTAAGTTATTAAAAGATAAAACACATAAAACAAAAAATAAATAACAATCAATAATACTTAATAATAATCTTACATCCGTCTCTCTTAACCCTGTCAGTTGATCCCGGACAGCGGCTGTTCCCGTTACTATGTGTTTCGTGTCCTTCCGTCCCATCCACCTTAAAAATCACAGAAAAAAAAACATCAGAAATTATAATTAGAAAATTGATAATTGAAATAATCAAACTATAAAATATATAAATAAATATCATTACCTTCGACCTAAAGGACAACCAATGACTGTTTGAGTTTCGTATCCTTCATTCTCGGGCGAAGCCGAGGGATACGTTCCCATGCCTAAACCTAAAGATATCGCCATATTCATTTGTTATTAAATATTAGTCTAATTTAGAAAAAAAATAAATTTTAAAATAACAAGTAAATAAATATACCTGAATCAATTGGACACAGCTCTTGATCCAGCCTTCCCCGGTCTGGTAGCTCGTGCACAGCGCTCTATACACTGCGGCCAGGAGCGCTGACCCCCAGCTGTACTCCTTGATCTTATCGATGTCGCGCAGGAGCTGGGTCCAGTACAGGTTGACTCCAGAGGCCCTCTGATCGGGAAAAAAGAATGATCCAAGGCACCAGAGGATAAGTGCCCTCGCCCTCTCTTCGTAGGCCGTGATGTCTTCTCCATCTTGCAGCACTCTGTTGCATTCGTTTTCCAACCTCGAGTGCTTCAGATACTGGCCTACGATGCCCCATGTTTTGGGGTTGGCTGTCGGGTCGTCTGCTTCCTGAGAGTGATTTATATATATTAAAAATCAAACAATAGATTATACATAAACAAACAAAAAAAAAATGTGTTAAAAAATTTACCTGGGAGTCGAACCCTAGAAGGTTCACACACTCATCTCGCCATTGCTGGTTTGTAAAATCTACAGTCTCTCCCCAGCAAGGCATTCCATCTACCGGGAGACCAAACAGGACTTGTACGTCCTGGAGCGTGATTGTGGCCTCCCCGAAATCAAAATGGAAGGTGTGCGTCTCCGGTCGCCACCTTTCCACGAGACAGGTAATTAGGTTGTTGTCGGTCTGGACTCTGCCCATCCGAAACAACGGCCCAAAACCCGTCCTATCGATCACTTGTAAAACCGTCGGATGTTGTCTGTCCAACACCTTCCAAAATTCAGTGTCGTTACGGCAGTTTCTAATGGTGCCGTTACGACATCCTTGTCGATCTTCATATACCGCTCTCGACCGGTGGCGGTACTGAAGGTATAAGAGCGAGCGATCAATCGGACCGGGGTGTACATTCAACCGTTGAGGTTGTGACGAGGACGATGATGCCATTTTCTACAAATAAATTATATAAACAATAAATTCACAAATTCAACATATCTCAAATTCACAAATAATTCGCAATACTATTTCATAAACAATAAATTCACAAATTCACAAATAATTCGAAACCCTAATTCACAAATCACGAATAAATTCACAAATCCAACATATCTCAAATAATTCGATGCCCTAATTGAGAAATAAATTCACAAATCACGAATAAATTCCCAAATTCACAAATTCACAAATAATTCGAAACCCTAATTGACAAATAAATTCACAATTCACGAATAAATTCACAAATTCAACATATCTCAAATAATTCGAAGCCCTAATTCACAAATAAATTCACAAATCACGAATAAATTCCCAAATTCACAAATTCACAAATAATTCAAAACCCTAATTGACAAATAAATTCACAATTCACGAATAAATTCACAAATTCAACATATCTCAAATAATTCGAAGCCCTAATTCACAAATAAATTCACAAATCACGAATAAATTCCCAAATTCACAAATTCACAAATAATTCAAAACCCTAATTGACAAATAAATTCACAATTCACGAATAAATTCACAAATTCAACATATCTCAAATAATTCGAAGCCCTAATTCACAAATAAATTCACAAATCACGAATAAATTCCCAAATTCACAAATTCACAAATAATTCAAAACCCTAATTGACAAATAAATTCACAATTCACGAATAAATTCACAAATTCAACATATCTCAAATAATTCGAAGCCCTAATTCACAAATAAATTCACAAATCACGAATAAATCCCCAAATTCAAAACCCTAAATTTAGCCCTAATTTGAGATTTTGAATAAAATTGACAAAATTAAAGCCATAATAGAAGAAATGTACCTTATACAAGGGAAGTAGGTGAAGCGGCGGTGCAGCGGCAAGCGGCGGCGACGGCGACGGCGACGGACGGTGGGTAAGATTTTTTTTTTCTTCTGAACTCTCGAACTCGCTCTGTGTTTTTTTTTTGCTCTGCTTCTTCTCTGTAAGGAAGAAGAAGAGAAGTTTTTTTTTATATTTAAACGTAAAAACGTATTCTGAGAATATGTTTTACAATTAATTAATAGTAAAACGTATTCTCAGAATACGTTTTACGTGTTAAACAAAATGTAACGAAAATCCTAGATTCGGGACTCGAACCCAGGTCTCGGGCGAGTCCGTTATCTCTGGGGGCACCTCATTACCATTAGACCGCGCTATGCTATCACTGAAATTATTGCACAGCTTTTGTTCTTATCCTTCAACATGAAGCTTTATTATAGTATATAGTATTTTTAATACATAGTATATACTATATGTTATATACTATATACTATATGTTACATAGTATATAATTGACTTCAATTGTACTAATTTGACTTGATTTGTACTAATTCGAGTTCGATTTCACTATAATTGACTTCAATTGTACTAATTTGACTTCAATTGTACTAATTCGAGATCGATTTCACTATAATTGACTTCAATTGTACTAATTTGACTTCAATTGTACTAATTCGAGATCGATTTCACTATAATTGACTTTAATTGTACTAATTTGACTTCAATTCTACTAATTCGAGATCGATTTCACTATAATTGACTTCAATAGTACTAATTCGAGATCGATTTCACTATAAATGACTTCAATTGTACTAATTTGACTTCAATTTTACTAATTCGAGATCGATTTCACTATAATTTGACTTCAATTGTACTAATTCGAGATCGATTTCACTATAATTGACTTCAATTGTACTAATTCGAGTTCGATTTCACTATAATTGACTTCAATTGTACTAATTTGACTTCAGTTGTACTAATTCGAGATCGATTTCACTATAATTGACTTCAATTGTACTAATTTGACTTCAAATGTACTAAGTTGACTTGAATTGTACTAATTCGAGTTTGATTTCACTATAATTGACTTCAATTGTACTAAGTTGACCTGAATTGTACTAATTCGAGTTCGATTTCACTATAATTTATTTCAATTGTACTAATTCGAGATCGATTTCACTATAATTGACTTCAATTGTACTAATTTGACTTCAATTGTACTAATTCGAGATCGATTTCACTATAATTGACTTCAATTGTACTAATTCGAGATCGATTGCACTATAATTGACTTCAATTGTACTAATTTGACTTCAAATGTACTAAGTTGACTTGAATTGTACTAATTCGAGTTTGATTTCACTATAATTGACTTCAATTGTACTAAGTTGACTTGAATTGTACTAATTCGAGTTCGATTTCACTATAACTTACTTCAATTGTACTAATTCGAGATCGATTTCACTATAATTGACTTCAATTGTACTAATTCGAGATCGATTTCACTAGAATTTGACTTCAATTGCACTAATTCGAGTTCCATTTCACTAATTCGAGATCGATTTCACTATAATTGATGTTGAAGGATAAGAACAAAGGATGCACAATAATATCAGTGATAGTAGGCGCGGCCTAATTGTAACGAGGTGCCTCCAGAGATAACGGACTCGCCCGAGACCCGGGTTGGAGTCCCAAATCAACAAGTAAAACGTATTCTGAGAATACGTTTTACAATTAATTAATTGTAAAACGTATTCTCATAATACGTTTTACTAATTTTTTTTTAAAAACGTATTACTAAAATACGTTTTTAACTGTTATTTTTTTGAAAAAAACACCCCTTGTATTTCTTAACCAAAAAATACCTGTTTTAAATATTCAAAACAACCAACTAAACAAAAATACCTGTTTTAAATATTTAAAACAACCAACTAAACAGAAATACCTGTTTTAAATATTCAAAACAACCAACTAAATATTCAAAATAAATCATCCAAACAAATTCAAATAAAAAAAAACCATCCAAACAAAACAAATTAACAATTCAACCAAATCCAAATGAACCCTCCAAACAAATCCGAATAAACCCTAACAAATTTAGTTTCCCCACTCATCACGAAGTCTAGACCTATCGGTGGGAGGATGTGAGGACGGACACTTTTCACTATAATTGATCGGGATTACCACATCTGGAACAAGTATCCAAATGGCTCCATCAGAATGGACCTTGACGACGACATAGATTTTGACTATTCTTCTGATGACGAGTCCGACAATAATCCCATGGAGGGGTTTGACGAAAGTTTCCTGAAAATGTTCTGTAGGAAAGCCGCCACTTCATTTTTTGACTAGTATGGTTTAATCTTGTAACGCCCCGTTTTATTTTAAAGAATTTACCGAATTTATTTGATAAAAAATCAGAGTTATTTTTTTTTTAAATCCAAATTAAAACATTTATCGAGAAACGGGCGCTACTTACTAACCACAGCAAATGAACACATCCAATCAATCAATCCAAAGAACCTACACATGCTTGAGCTATCAAATAAACAGTCTCATAAAACATAAATCTCTAAATCATTTCCAAACGTCTAGCATTAAAGAAGGTTCAAACGAAACTCAAACATAGTTCGAAGGCAAATAAATAAATAATCCAAAGTATGAAAGCAAATGATTAAGTAACAAGTTCTTGCACAACACATAATCAGTATACGAAATCAAGCAGGGATATAAACACATAATAAAATATCCAAATCCAAGCGGGAAAATAATTCAAGTCAAGTTTCAGTTCAACAAATCATAAACAGGCGGAAGCATAATATATCATCAAACAGTGACCACCATCTCGCTCGTCCTACGCCACCGCCTCCAGCTCGTCTCAACCTAAAACAAAGGAAGAGAGAAAACAACAAAGAAAATAATGGGGGTGAGCAACCAACTAGCTCACCATTATCGCACGGTTATCTCGTATAATTATTTAGAAAGCAGTTTCATAATTAACCAATATCAATATCCGTATGCATAGATTTCAAAGCCTAAACCCCCTACCCGGCCCTATCGCAAACCTCCTATGTACATACAACAACCTTCCGGATACGACGGCATGGCTGTAACTGAAAACCTTCCCACCCCCGGATACGACGGTCCATGGGATCCTTTCCAGGAGACAGTGAAGTTGAATTACCCCTCCGCTCTACACGGATTCGAGTAAATCAGACAATCCCCTCCGCTCTACACGGATTCGGGCGTCCACCTCCCGGATACGACGGGCAGGCGACTTCCACTGCTTTCGCATTCATCAAAGGCACTATCGTTCGGGACACTTAGACTAGAGTTCTCATGCATACAAAAATTTTCAAAAGAAAACATTACACGAAATAAGGAGTGCGATAAATATGGAATACATCATAAATGTACCCACCTGATAGCAGCACGGTTCACAGTCACAAATCTCGAAATAAGGCAAGGTCCACACCTCTAGACACCTACATGATGTCAAAATCCTACAATCAGAATCTATCTCGACTTAAATCGGAAATCACAAGACAGACCTAGTCGAACTCGTTTCGACTAAGTAGTTCGTGAAGTCCTGTGGATGTTGGAACACTAAGACTCGGCTCTAAACTCGACCAAACCACATAAGGGAGTTCATACAGATCCATCTAAGGATTGACTAAGTCAAACACACATAAAAACCAAAAAGCAAGTCGATTTCCAAATTTCATATAAAAATCATGCTCGAAAATAGAAATCATTTAATCGCATGAAAATAGAAGGTCAAGCTACCCTACGAATTAAACTCTGAAAATTTACCCAAAATTTCATCTCCCAGAAACATGTAAAATCACAAAGTTTCAGCTTTAAACTCAAAATACCCCATTTTATAAAATTCGAACAGTAATTTAGCAAAAAGGGCACCTTAATTCATACTCAGACTTAATGAACGAAAATGAACCTGAAAATTTTACACAGCAACATACAGTTTGCCAAAGTTCACTTATAAAAATTTCAGCCTTAAATGATAAGTGCTGCTATTTTTAAAAATTCAAACGAGCAACAGCAGTTTATCGAATTTAAATCCAAACTGAAACCAAACGGATTCTAAAAATTCCCATATTTTACAAACATGATCAAACACCTAAAATATGTCTCTCGGCAAAATTTCAGAATTTTCCATGCAGTAACCGATTTTTAAAAATTCAAACAACATTTCTGCCAAATCACTAAATAAAATATTATCCATATCAAATCAACTCCAAAAATTCCAAAAATTTAACACAACACATATAAGTCACAGAGGCACGACATATTCGAATTTCAGCTCATTTCAGTCAAGTATGGATTTATTATGCATTTAACAATATTCTGGACAGAATACAAATTACTTATTAAAAATAGCTACAGGTCTCCAAAAATTATGAAAATTTTACACAAGGCAGAATATGAACAGATAACACATTCATAAAAAATTCACATCGTTTCGAGCAGCGAGCTATTTTTAAAAATTCGAACATCAAAACAGCGATTAACAAGCTCGACAACTTGACAATTAAATCACAACACACAATTTATCGTCCGAGACCTTTTCATAAGACCAAGGACTCGAAATTGTTCCATTATCCACCGACTTACACGACTTTCGAGGTCTCGTTCGATTTTTGAGAAAAATCGAAGAGATCCCGAACATACGAACACATAAAATCACAACAATTCATATATTTGCACATATTCACTTAATAAATCACATCATATATAACACGAGCACTACACGAACATGAACAACTCAACGAAACATATATATCTATATCACATGTCACTTGAATAACACATAACGAATCACACAACACGATCAATTCGTATCAACGAAAAGACTTAGGGTTTAAGCCGTCGATACCATTCTCGGGAAAGGCGCTCGAAAACGGACAAGAGAGGGGCTGACGGGGTTCGAGAGTCGCGCACGTCGGGCTCGACGGGTCACGTGCGGCTCACCGGTGAAGCAGCGGCTCAAGAGGCGGCTTGAGAAGGAGCAGCAGCGCATGGATTCGCCGGAAAGGGCTGCTGTGGTTCACCGAAATTGGCCGACGGAGCTCGACTCGACGGTGGCTGGGCTCGGCGGAGATAGCGGCTCGAAGAGGCGCTGAAACGGGCCTACGAGGAGGAGCAGGGGCCCGACGAGGAGCAGCACGGCGGAAAGGGGGTCGCCGGAAATCGCTCGCCTGAGGCTCACGGCAGAGAGGAGGAGCAGCGGCCCTGTTGCTCGCGAAGGAGTGTCGTCAAGGGCCTGCAGGTTGTGGCAGCGGTCTTCACGGCGTGACGGGGCTCTGGTCGCGGCGTGACAGGTTGGACGCGGCGTGACGAGAGTTGCTGGGAGGCGTCACGGCGCGGCAGCGAGGAGGTCGCGGCGCGGCAGTGCTGTTGGGTTACCGGACGTCGTGGACTGCTCGCAGGGAAAACAAACTCGTCGGAAAATCATGAAACCGAGGTCGCCGAAGATGGTTGCAGGGTTGCTGGGCGCCAAAGATGAAGACTATGATGATTGAGATAGACGGATGACGATGGAGAGCTACGGGATTTTGAGCGAGAGAAGAGGATGATGAGGGGCAACGATCGATTGAGAGAAGAAAAGAGAGAGAGATTGAAGTTGCGAGGGATTTTCTTCTCTTCCATACGCGATCGAGAGCGACGAGAGAGAGAGATGAGAGTCATGGGATTTGAGTTGCGGCGTAAAATATGTTCAGAGAAGGAGATGGATACACAAGTTATATATATATACCCAAATAAAATTAGGTTTGACTTTTCTTTAATCACAAGAAAATCCTACACGCACACACATCACGCGTGAAAAATAAAGAAGGAAAAACTTTCGGGCCGGGCCTAACTCGGGTCGCGGGCTATTGTAGGCCGGGGCACCGGTTCAATACAGACAGTTCTCTCGGGCTCAAACTCTCGATTTATTTGCCAAAATATAATGACTCGATTCGCGCGAATATTCTCGGCCTCGATATAAACTCAAACGCACGTTAAAATAAACCGAATAATAAATATATTTTACATATATATTAATACGCATTTAATAATTAATCACGAAATTATTTAGACATTTAGACAATTTATAATTTAATCACATTTAGGCAATTAATATTAGGCACTCAATATTAATATTAATAACATCACAATAATAATAAACATCAATGATAATAATAATAATAATAATAATAATAATAATAATAATAATAATAATAATACTTCAAATAAACCACAAATAAATGGGGCATTACAGTCTACCCTCCTTAAACGATTTCCGTCCCCGGAAATCCAAGAAAAATCATCCCAACAGGACAACTGACACACGAGAGAAGCTCAAACCACTCAACTCGGATACTCCGTCCGAACCTTCCCACTCTACCAAGTCACACCGCACTAGCCATGGTTACCCTGCCGGACTTTGACGAGTACCTCTTCCGGACTCTCCCTGCTGGATTCGTCAATCCAGTAGGTCACCGGTACCTCATCAAAGGTAAGGTTCTGCCCACATGCAGCTCGTCAAAGATCGCCTCGTGCCTAGAGTCGCGCACCTGTCCCCTCTCCACGAGGCACTGAACAGGTCGTGCACTCTTGCAAGCTCCGGTGATGGGGTCAACCGTCAGGCTAAGACGCCGACTCGGTCGAGAATCACGAAAGGACCAACAAATGTGGCTGATACTTCCTCTCTTCCCAGAACTCGAGGCGTACAACGCCTCTTTCCGTACTCAGAACCTCGTACGGTACCATCAAGATCGTCACTCATAGCCATTGCTATAAGCGCATTTTCTTATGGTAAGAAATTCCACACGACACACCCATCGAGTACACCAGACTCAAAACCAGTCTCTCAGGGTCTCGACAGCATGTCCTAAACGCATAACTATCTGGATTTCTACGCGGTGCCAAGTTCAGTCTCGTGCCCGGGTCACGTTGACGACTTGCCCACGATCCCAAAGTGATCCGTGCGTCCGTATCAAACGGGCCGCCACGGGATCTCTTACAAAAGGCTAACAAAGCAACAACAACGCCACAAACTCAACACTGATACCTACAGAAGCCACGGTTCTGCTCGATATCGTTGACAAAGCCTCATTCCTTGCCCACACGAGTAACAGCTCGTATGCGGTTTAGGAAGTATCGACTAGACGTTCGAAAACAACCACTATCGCAGAAACTGGCTCTCAAATAGGGATGCTCGACGATCCCATTATAACGATCTAAAAGACAAGGCCAGTCCAGGGTTAAATGCACTGTCACCCGAGAGATGTCATACACACTGGCGCTGCATAAGCGGGGCGCTGGGACGTGTGCCTACATCTGTTCGGAGAACAGCTGCAAGATCAAGGTTTCGGCCACACACTGGCTCATGCGTTGGTGATGGTGGCTGCAGCTCTCGTGCTAGTCAACGATCGGCCCTGCAGTGCCTCATGTCTCTCAGCACGGGATCGCATGCTCGACCACCACTTCGCGTGACTACACCCAGTCAGCATCGGCGCTCGGTTCGAGGACAGAAAAGAATTACTCTAATTCAAGGCTCACACTATCTGAGGTAACCCGGAAGGAAAGGTTTTCACAAAACCGACAAACATTAGGGTTCAACAAAGACATTATCAAGCAGGTATCGAACACTAGAGATACAGAGGAATCTCCTAAAGAATCAAATATCGGTATCCTCAGCTAGGAATAATCCCAACTCAGCGGTCGTTGCCGAACAATGCAGTTGATCAGCTCGCATGACTCTTCCGACTAACAGTGTCGGCCGTCACGTCAGCTCTATCTCCAGTAGCTAATCGTGCCGGCAGTCCTAAACGAGCTCAATTCCTACGCTGCTAAGATTTTCACGTTTCTGGATCTCATCACGAAGCCTCCTTGGTTAATTCGTCTCGATCGCGTCTCGAATATGGGTCATCAACGATAAAAATAAAGCACGACTAATCGATCCGGGTATGAATGAAGTACCCAGACTGAAATGGCATCACCAAAATCGAAAGGAACGATATAAGACAAGCGGAAAAACGAAACTGCTCGTCTTAATCAGTATATCATGTTGCAAATCTTGAAATGAAACTCCAAATGACAAAAACAAGAGTTTTCAGAGGATTGCCAAAGAATCAAATAAAATACAAAGATTCACTCTCGAAACTCCGAAGGGAAAAAGAATGAGAGTTTTTCAAAGATTTACGATAATCACAATTCAAAAACGAAGACGGTTCTGCACCTCACGATGTGGTTACATCAGGCTCGACTACCCTCCTTAAAAGATTCTCCTATAACAAAAATATCCCTAGAAAGGTGTCGAGGCTCCTCCCGATCAGGTATGCGGCGATTCTCACGTAAGCCACTTCGGTTCAAAGTTAGAATAGAACACGAAAGAAAATTGATCACCGTATATCTCGAAGCTAAGGTATTCCCAAGTTGACCTTCGCAGCGATTTAGCGAAGTTACTGCACACGGTTCGATATCAGATAAGAATCAATAGAAACTGAAATTCGATGCTCAACTCCATCCCAAAAATTCTCCGCAAGGAAAAGAAAATCAAGCGAATTTGCCACGGAACGAAAATCAAGTAATAAGAATGGGTCACGAAATACAATTCAAACTTGACTACTAAGCGAAAAGGTAGCAATCAAGGACAAAGGACTAGCACTCGGGTAGCAAAAGCAGGAACGGTAGGTTAAAGGGTTGAAAACGGATCAAACTCGCATGTTAATATTTGCTGAAAATTTCCAGAAATCTGATTGTACGAAGTTTGTATCTTGAACGCATCCCCTGAATAAATCTTACACGAAAAACTGACTATGCAACGATCGGGCTTCCGGCGCAAAACTCGATAAAAATAAAATGATAAACACGCGATTCCTATTACTCATGAAAGGCAACAGGCTGATCTATAATTTACAAGAAGGTCACAACAAGAGACGACGGGATTTCAGGGCTCAAAAACAACAATGAAACAGATCACATATAAGATCGAAAAACCAGCAAAACTGGACGCGCTCTCAAAGAACTTTGGCCACATCATCTAGCATACAATTGATAATCACATGGTTCTTGTTCGAGATGAAACATAAGAGATAGAAATTTAACTCATCAGAAGAGTTCAAAGCCTATCGACCGAGTTCAAGGGGTCAAAACTGCGACTAAAAGTCATCAAAGAAATGTTTTTCAAAAAGAGGTTTTTCAATCAACTATTACGACGTACAAAAATCACGAAACGAAGGTTCGGATGACTAGTCAAGGCTCGAATTTATTCGATAACTACTCAGCCGAAAGTAACAAAGAAGAGGGTATCAATAACTCAACAACAGAGTTCTAACACCCACGAAGGATTTCACAAGACGAACTAACGAGAAACGAATGGATAAAAACGAACAAATTATAACAAGGGAAAATCAGCCATTAAACTGATCCCCACGAATCTACAAACACAAGTGGTCGGATCATGGACATGAAACTGACACTTACACTCCACTCCCGGTTCCCATTGACCGGGTTCTACACGCGTCTAATAGTTCTATCCACAATAGTCACAGACTTCCGAATAATCCACTCACCTGGGACTCCTTCGGTTGTCTGTTCCCTTTACTTAAGCCTTCTCTTTCCAGATGGCTTACGAATGATTCTCACTCGATGGTACTAAACAGAAACTCACAACGAGAGCACTGCTATAGACCGAACTTAACTCGATAACACCAAATCAAAACTCACAACCAAAAATCTCTAAAGTCGGCACTTAACTCTATACCACTAGAGTTCAAGTCCGTATAAACGGAGGGTAAATTCCTAAGCCCCAATAAAAAGAACAAACCATAATCACGTTATTCACAATAATCAAAACAAATAAACTCATA